>AFRA01001324.1:0-11172 GCA_000223055.1 Claviceps fusiformis PRL 1980
CTTAAAGCTTATTAATACTTATAACTTTTTTAATTTCTAAATCCTTTCCTTTATTACTTATACTTTTTAATTATTTAGTTTTAAAACTAATTATTTCTTTATTAAACTTATAATTATTTAACTTATTTTTTTTTATAAGTTTATTTTAAACTTATTAAAAGCCTAAATTACTAATTTTTTTATTTTCTTTAATTTCTTTATTTTTTATTTCTTAGAATATTTCTTTAATATTAATTATTTTAATTCCTTTAATAATATCCTTAAAATATTAATATTTCTCTTTACTCTTACTCCTATATATAACCTAGTTTAGTTACTAGGAAAGTATACTACCTTTTAAATTAAGATTAAAAAGCCTTTATTAAGGCCTTTCTTTATTTTAAGTAAAAAACTATAAAAATATTAGTCTTTTTAATTACTAAAAACACTCTATAGCCTTTTTATAAAATAAAGAAAAGTAACTTATTTATTTAAAATAACTTTAATTTAAACTTTAATTTATAATATTTAAACCTAGGTTACTTTATAAATAGTTTTAATACCTATAGAATATAGTTCTTATTTAATTAGCTATAATAAAAACTAATACTAATTAGTTTTTAAAGCTTTTATTATTATTATTAAAGAAGTTATTAAAGGTATTTTTAGTTATAGTTAAAGTAATACTTACTAAGACTTAATATACCTTAGAAAATTAAGCTAAATAAAATCTATATAGTAACTGTTTCTCTTTCTTTAAGGTTTTATATATAATTATTATTTTTAAATACTTTTTATTAAGTTTTAATTAAAATAATAATAATAAAAATAAACTATTAAAGTTATTACTTTAGCCTAACTACTATTAAAAGAATTATTAAAATTATTAGTTTAGCTATAAATTATTTTATACTTTCTTTTTACTTTTAAAATTAGCTTAGTATAATAAATACTAATTAAGGTTAGGTTACCTTTTTTTTTATAACTTTAAAGGTAACTTTCTAGCCTTTAATTTTATAAATTAACTTATATTAATATATATTAATAAGGTTAAATAGTTATTAAGTATTTTTAAATAGAAAGCTATTTTAAGAAATATAGTTTTAAGCTTTTTCTTAAAACTTTATTTAAATAGCTATTATTAGTTTACTTTTTTAAACTATAGTACTAAAAGTTAATTTTAATATAATATTAATTTATAAAAAACTTTACTTTTATAATAGTTTTAATAAAATTAAGATTAAATTATATTATAAGCAAATAAACTTTATTATTAATTAAGATTAAATTATATTATAAGTAAATAAACTTTATTATTTTTTAAATAAAAAAGAGAAATTATTTATTTATAAATTTATTTATTTATTTATTTAATACACTAGTTGGGCTGTTGGCCCAATTCTAGTACCACTGCTACTAAGACTATATAGGAAAAACCCTAGTACAGGGGGGAAAACCTATATACAGCCTTTATTTGAGTTCCGCAGTGGAGCCGTAGTGGCTCCGTGCCGGTTCCAACTGTGGAAAGAGGTGCGCTGCCGGCCAAACTCAACTAGCATTATAGGAGAGTGTGTAATACAGAATAGGAAGTAAACTAGGTTAGTAAAGGCATAGTAGTGCTGCGGGATACCCTTAGGGGTAGTCTGTATATTGTAGTGAGTTACCTTAAGCGCTTAGTCTATCTTCTATGCCGGTCCCTATCTAATTCCCCTAGGCTGCTGCCCCCTTACCTAAAACCTTCCTCTAGCTTCTATATCTCTATAGTATCTGGTAGAGGTGGAGGATAACCTAAAGGAGGGAGGGGGGGGGGGGAGGGAGGGGGCAATAGGGCGTAGGCCTAGGGCTAGCGCGGGAGCGTCGCGCCTGTTTTTCGTTATCTCTTAGGTCGCTGTTTTTTATATATTAGTAAATATAAGTTATGCGTTGCAATAATACGTTCTAGCTGTAACATCTGCACAGTTCCCTAGCGTTTCCGCGCCTATGCCGCACTAGGTGCCTTTTTTTATTAGCTCTTTAGTATCTTTAGCCTATTAATCTTAAAGACTTTTAGTAAGTTAGAATTAAGGAATACGCCCTATTAATATAAGCTACTTTATAAGTATAGTTACTAGCCTGTTATATTCTAACGCCTCCCTAACTTTATATTAGTTATACACTAGGTATATGCTAGTGTTAATAGGGCAGAGGTAATTAAAATTCTTATAAAATAGTAGGATGTAGTAATAATCCTTATTATTAGCCTAGTAGCTATATATTAGCGAATCTACTTTAGAAATATATTAATAGAAAAGAAAGGCATTAAGCCTAATTTATTCTATATATATTTATATAAGTGCTATAGATTTATACTTAGTAAGGCCTAAGTAAAGGTAGATAACTTTAGCAGTAGAGGTAAAGTTAGGGTTAAGCTCTACTGCTGTGCAGTTAATATAAGTCTAGTGTGCTTATACAGTAGCTTGCTCTTAGTGCTAGTAGTTCTTCTATTCTAAAGTAAGCGCTTTAGTTAGAGAGGGCTTTAATAGGTAGTTATAAAGTTAGTTTAGAAATAGTATATAGTTTAGGTAGTTATTTAGGGGTAGTGGGTAGCTATGCCTTTAGTGTATTAGTCTACGTCTAAGTTAAGCCGCTATTATAGCATAGGCACTATAAATATACTTAGCTATCCTATTAGCTTTTATTTATTAGTAAAAGTAAAGTAAATAGTAGTTAAGGTAGAGGTTAATTAGGGCTATAGCTGCTTTAGTTTTAACTAGGGCATGTAGCATAGCTTTAAATGCACTAGTTACTATCCTTAGGCACTTAGTTTATTTAGAAATAAATGCCTTAGCTATACCCCTAGCTTTACCACTAACTTTAGTAAGGGTATAGTGCAATCCTATGCTATATATAATTATACTCTAAATAACCTATGTATATAGGAGTTATGTATTATATAATAAGCATCCCTAGGTTAAAGCCACTAGTAATGTAAGTGTAAGCCACTGCTACACTAGTTTTAACTTAACCTAACTTTAGTATGCTTTTTAGTAAAGCTTATAATAGACCTATACCCTAAGGAAGTAGGTAGATTAAATTAGTTACACTATATTAGTGCTAAGTTAGACTAGTAATGTAATTACTATGCACTGCCTAGTAAAGTATATAAGTTTACTCTTCTCTAAATTAAACTTAAGACCTAATTCTTAGAACTATTCTTAGTAAATTACCTAAGTAGCCTTAAGGTAATCCTATATCTCCTTTGCTATACGCTTATATATAAGTATATTTATATTATTAAAGAAGCCTATTATAAGTATAAAATATACTACCTAGAGCTTAGTATATAAAAGAGTAATATAAAGTAGGAAGAGAATAGGGGAGATTAGGGACCCCTATAGTATACCTATAGTTATAAGTAAGGGGCTAGTGGATTTACTATTAAAATAAAGGTTAGCAGTATGTTTAGCAGTAAAGAAGTAAGTCTACGCTACTATCTACATAGGGATCCTAGTAGCTATAAGGGTATAAGTTAGTTTCTTATAGTAAATAGTGTTAAAGGCTGCTAATATATCTAGTTAAAGCAGTAATATAATGCTGCTATAGTGCTACGCTATATATACTAATTCTACTAAAACACTTAATGTAACTTCTATTAACCTATCCGCTTTATTACTTATTTATAGGTTAGGTAGTGCGCTGCTTAATTTAGCTATAAGGGTAAGCTAACTTACTACCACTGCCTCTATTACTTTACTAATAATACTAAAAAGTAAGATAGGGTGCTAGGCCTTTACTCTATACTGCTCTATTAGGGTCTTACCTAGCTTGTAAAAAATAACTACTTTTACTTACTAAAATAGAGCTAGGTAGTAGCTAATATAGTAGTATATATTAAGTAAGTAGGTAAGGGTTCTAGCTAGTGGCTTACTATACACTTTAAGGTAACTAGCTAAAAGTTTATTTAGTTTTAGCGCTTTCTAGCTAGCTAGGCTTTTAATAATACTATAGATTTTATTAGTATTAAAGTAGTTTTTTAATAAAAACATTATAATATTAAGGCAGTTATTAAGATCCTTTAGTATATTATTAAGTTAGGCTTAGAAGGAAGGGAAGAAGTAGTTAGCTAGTATAGTTACTTTTTCTTAATGTAACTTAGCAGTTATAGCGTTTATGCCCTTGCCTTAAATAAGGTTAGGGATTCACTACTATTCTAGTAGTAGTCTACTATAGAGCTATGCCTAGCATTTAAGTTTCTATAGGCTTTCTCTATAGGCAGTGGCTGCTTTAATAGTAGAGCGCTAGGCATTATACCTTTTATTACTAATAGTTTAGTACTGTATCTAGGCTATATTAATAGTAAGTTATTAGTTCTCCTTAGTATAAAATATCTGCCACTGCCTTAACGCTCTCTTTATATTCTAGGTAGCTTTTTTAGTGTAGTAATTCTACTATAGATTTAGCCTAGGGCTACCTTAGGGTTCTCTTAGGACTATTAAATCTATAATAAATTAAAGCTTAGCTATTATTTATTCTATATAGCTATTAATTTCTATAGGTATTTAGAGTAAAGGTTTAGTAAGGTTACGGCAGAACTATATTACTACCTTAGCTACTATAAGGTTATCCTCTATATATAGCTATTTAAAATAAAGCGGGCGGTTGCTATATAGCCTTAGGCTAGTGCTAATGTAGATAAGCTATAGAATATAGTTAGATCTAGTAAGGTTTAGTCCCCCTATAAATTTAGCTTCTATATTATAGGTAACCTAAGCGTAGTTAATAATACTGTCCTTTTTATTCTATATTCTTTAAGTTACTTTACCCTATAGCATTATAAGTCTAAGCTACTACTATATTACTAGCGCTAGGAGTATATTGCTTTTTATTAAGGTTTAGCTATAATAATCCTAAAGTAGGTAATACTAGTTAAAGTTTTCTATAAAAACACTATAGTTTAAAGGTAGGGCTACTATAAAGTTAATAAGGAATAATATTTAATTAGGTTTATAAATTAGGGAATATATTAAGTAAATATAGTATCCTACTAATATTATTAAGCACTAGTCCTTGCCTATATATATTAACTACGCCTTAGGCCTATGCTAGTAGTTTATATAAATTATAGTATAGCTACCCTAAGTAGTAAGTTAAAAGCAGCTAAGGCTAGGGTTAGGTAGTTTACTATCTATAGTTTCTAGCTCCTATATTACTATTATATTAGCTTTAGGTTAGGACTCTAGTGCTAGATATATAAGGTGGGTTTTCTTCTATATATTTTAATACATAACCTTTATTATATACTCTATATAGTGTATTAGGTTAGGCTTAGCTTATTTAGTATTATAGTAGCTATAGGCTATTAACTTAGGAAGGCCTTTATAGTAGCTTATAACTATTATATTAATTCTAGTTAAGTGTTAAGGAGGTAGGTATATAGTTTGCTAACTTACTTCTATAGTAAAGCCTTTTATAATAATAGGTTGCTTATATCTCTCCTTTAGCTATAGCTAAATACCTCTATTTAACTGTCTTTCTCTAGTATTAATAGTTTAGTAAAGGCTAGGGGCTGTGCTAGGTATATAGTATACACACAGTTCTATTATTTATTTATAATATTATATATATAAGACTATATAAGGTAAGGTCCTAAGCAGTTAATATAGCGTTCTTATACGGCTCTTAATAGCGCTAGGTATAATTATTTACCCTCCTTATACTAACTAGAAGCGTAGCAGCTATACTGCAGGGGCAATGTATAGTATGCAGCTATATAGCTAAATTTAAAGCATTTAAAGCATTATTAGGGATAGATAGTATTATTATAAAGCTTAGCCTTAAATATCTTAGCTTTATAAATAATTCTAGTATAGTATAGCCTATTTACTATATTAACTCTATTAATAATAATAATTAAGGGGGATTAGGTTGTAGTGCTGTATAGCTTCTACGCTATAACCTTTACTAAACCCTATCTATTAGCTATAATTATATTTTAAAGGATATTATCCTTCCCTTAGTTTTATATATAGTATATAGAAAAGCCCTTAATAATAATGCTAAATATATATTAGTTTAGTATTACTTCTAGTTTAAAAGTAGTGCTAACCTAGGCTATATTATTAGTATAAGGCTTTACTATATCCTAAAATATAATTACAGTATTGCTGCTGTAAAGGCAACGCGCTGCTATAGTAGTATTAGTATTAGTGGCTTAGTTAATAGCTATAATAGTTTCTTTAAGTAAGTAGTTTTATATAGCTTTAGCTATTATACTACTTTTAATAATAGTTTTATAGTAAATATAAGGTAGTACTACTACTATTATAGCCTAGATCTAATAAATAGGTAGTTAGGTAGTGCCTTTAGTAGTAATACTAGCTTAGCTTAGGGCTATTATATTCCTAGCACTAATAGCTTTCTTTACTACTTATTTAATAACTTTTTCTAAGTTTTTAACTATAATAAGCTTATTAAGTAATAGTAAGGTTAATTTTATTAATATTTTAGTATGGGTCTAAGGCATAAGGAGGCTATATTAGGCATATATTAAGGCTGTATTATTAATGTAAAGGATAATATTCTATACACTCTCTAGCACTATAGCTAGTATAAGTTTAGCTATTTTATTATATTTAATAGTAAGGTAGTTTAGTATTTGCTTATATATAGATAGTAGCATAGAAGTAACTTAAGGCACTATTAATATAAAGCCGCCCTATCCTATAAGTAGGTAGTGGTAGCTCTACGTAAGGCTATAATTTCTACTATTAATATCCATTAGCATTGCCTTATCCGCTACGCCTACGCTTTAGTACTAATACGCTATTAGAGATAGGGTAAAACAGATGCAGCGATTCTTTTTCTACACTTTTTGAGAGGTTTAGAGTCGGTTCCGCGTCGCTACTGCGGTGCGGGCGAATTCGCGAAAAAGTCCTATTTATTTATAAATATATTAATAAAAAGATTTTATTATACTATAAAGCTAGTAATATAAATAAAAACCTTACTATATACTAATTGGCTTATAACTCTAACCCTATTTTAGTAGTATTAGTAAACCTTATATATAAGCCCTTAACTATTAATAATATTTAATAATACTTAATAGTTAAGCACTTTATTACTTAATAATAATAATAAGCTTAATAGTAGTAAATTAAGGCTATTATTTAAACTAATTAGCATTTAATATTTTAAAACCCTTATTATAATCTAAGTAGTAATTAATAAAGCTATTATTTTAATATACCTAACCTAAACTAACTAATTACTCCTTATTTTTATAGTAACTCCCCTAACCCTAGCTATAAAATTAAAGAAAAGCCCTTACTAATTAATAATTAAGCCTTACACTAGGACTAATATATAGATAAATACAAATTAAGTAATTCTAAGTATTATTCTAATTATAATAATTAGTAATATAAAGGTAATTATAATTATAGAGACTAAAGGGACTATTATTATATAACTTACCTTAAGCTTAATAAATATAGGAAGATTTTTTACTATAAACCTTTAAACTAGTTAATTTAAGCCTATATTACTAAAATAGAGTATAGTTTAAAAATAAAAGAATATAAGAATACCTTTTATATATCTTTAAATAATATAGATTTGTATAATTCCCTTAGTATAGAAATTTCTAATTATAATAATGCCTCTTTAAAAAAGGAGGGTAATTATTAGGGGATAATATCTCGCTATTCTCTATAGGCCTTCCCCTTATATCTTTACTAAACGCTACAAATATAGAATCACTAGGGACTTTCTATTCCACACTGTCTAGTTTTACTCCTAATCCTAATATTTGTTACGTGCTAGATGTTACACGTAAGTTAGGGGTACTTATACAATAGGTATAGTATGTTATAAAGCTATAAAGAGAAGGAGCACTTAAGTTATAGGTAGGTAGTTAAGTGTATATATAGTAAAAGTTATTCTTCTTTAGCTAGGTATAGTAGAACCCTTCTTTTATAAAGTAGGATCTACCTTTAGAAATAAACTATAATAAATCCCTTCTTTATAAAAGAAAATATAGCTTATTTTAAGTTATTTAAATAAAAAAGAGAAGAAAAGAAAAAAAAAGGCTAGCTTATAATAGCTTATTTATAAAGCTAGGAAATTAAAAGAAAAAGAAATAAAGCTATAGAAATCTATATATAGCTAGGTTATAAACTAACCTATAGAAGTTATATTAATAAAAAAGAAAAGTATAGGTAAGTAAATTAGTATAATATTCTATATTCCTTATAAAACTATTAAACCCCCTAAGGTTTACCTTTAGTATACTACTATATCCTATACTATTATTACTTATTTCTATTACTTATAAATATATTATTATTACTAAAGGCTTTTTTTTTATGAATAGCTTTATTAGCTATAAAGTTATTAAGGTTTATAATATAGTTTTAATATATTATTATAAAGTAAATATTACTAGCTAAGGTATATTAAACTATAGAGTTAATTAAAATTCTTTTAAAAATCTTTTATTTTTAATAGTTAGCTATAGAATTAAAAGTATAAATATTAAGGGTTATAACTATAGCCTTAGCTTTTTTTAATATTAGATAAAACCTATATTATTATAAAACTATATTATATTAAGGTTAAGCTTTTATTTAGTTTTATTAGTATTTATACTATATTAATTCTTTTAAATATTATTAATATATATATTATAAGCTATTTTATTAGCTAGTATTTAAATATAAGTAGTAAGTATTTAGATTCTTTCAATATTAATATAAAGAATCTTATAATATATCTTAGCTAAATATAAATAATATTTAATAAAAATATTAGTATAGTTTTTTATTAATTTATAATAAGTAATAAAAATATAGCTAATATTAATATAATTATAAGCTTTAGTAAAATAAATAAAGAAATTAATAAGCTATTAAGCTTAAAGAATTTTAAAAAAAAATAATTTTATTTTAAAGGTTTATTATATTTTTAATACTACTTTAAATATAAGTTTAAAGGTTTTATTTAGTAGAAGTCTTATTAATATAAATAGTAATAGTTAAAGAGAGCTAAATAAAAGTATTTATACTTAGTTCTATAATATAGTAAATAAAAGCTATATTTAGCTTTAATAAGCTACTATTTATTAAAAGATAGTATAATTTATAAATTTTATAAAGTAAGAATATTTTATAAAAACCTTTTTTTATAAGGTTTTTAATAGTTATAATATAATATAATTTAAAAATAAAGGGTTTTCTTATTTATTATACACTACCTATTGTTACGTGCTGGATGTCACACGTAAATGGGGGTACTCATACAATAGGTGTGGTACGTTATGAAGTTATAAGAAGAAGGAACACTTAAGTCACAGGTAGGTAATTAAGTGTATATATGGTTAAAGTTGTTCTCTCTAGCTATGTGCGGCGGAACCCTCCTTTTGTGAGGTGGGTTCCGCCTCTGGGAACGGACCGTAATACCTATAGTATTAATACTATAATTAGCTTTAAAATATATATTACTTAGTTTAGTAAAGAGATTAAGTATTTGTTTATAGTTTTAATTAATTTTCTTTTTAGTTAAATGGGTTTTTTAAAGTAAAGTTAATATTATATAGCTAGTTATAATAGTTTTTATATTAAAACTAAAGGAACTTTATATAGCTATATAAAGAAAATAATAGTTTTATATTAAAAAGTAGCTATAAAGAGAATAATAAAGGGTATAGCTAAGTATAAGAAATACTAATAATAATAATAAAGAAAAGGTAGAAGTAATTTATAATAAAAGAGTAATAATATTATTAATTAAAAAAGAGTTATAAAAGAGTTATAATAAAGTAAGTTTTTTATACTTAATAGTATATTTAGGTATTTAGGCTATAGCTTTAGCTAAGTAAATAAAGGATTAAAATATTATAGTATTTTATAATTTAAGGTAGCTATTAATATTAGTAAGGTTTTTGTTATGGTTTGGTCTTTGACCTAACCTTAGGCTGCGTGCGGACCGCGCCAGCTGGCACCCACCCTAGCGACGACCGACCAATATAGATGTCAATTGATCTGATCTTGCCAACCTGATCAATGCGTATCCTTTTGCAGCTTAGTGCAGCTGGCAAGGGATCCGGGCGACCGGTATGACTGCGCTGACATCCGCGATGACCCAATCGGGTTAGTCCATAACCGTTTGTTATATAAAAGAAAATATAGTTTTTATAGCTTAAAGTTAAGAATACTTATATATTTTATTTACCTTAATATTATTTAATTATAAATATAATTTTATAGAAATCTTATATTTCTTAGTAATAAAAGTTATAAAAATTAATATAATCTTACTAAACTATTATATTTTCTATTAACTTTAGCCCTTTTATTACGGTCCGTTCCTAGAGGCGGAACCCACCTCACAAAAGGAGGGTTCCGCTGTACATAGCTAAAGAGAACAACTTTAACTATATATACACTTAATTACCTACCTATAACTTAAGTGTTCCTTTTTCTTATAACTTTATAATATACTATACTTATTATATAAGTACCCCTATTTATATATAATATTTAGTATATAATAAGTAATAGTAATTATTATTTCTTTTATATACCTATTTACTATATAAAAGCTAATAATAAAAACTATAAACCTTATATTAATAATAGGAGAAAATTAGTAAAGTTTACCTATTAGCTTAAATTCTTTAATTACTAGCTTTATTACTAAAGAGAATTATAATAAATCTATTATTTTTAGGCTTTCTACTAAGACTTCTCTAACCTTAAGAATAAAAAGAGATTATTTTTATTATAAAAAGATATTAAAAACCTTTAAACTTTTATAAAATATTAATATATTAATAGTAACCTTTAAATTTACCTAAATCCTTTAGCTATTAAAAAACCTATTTACTAAAACTCTATAGATTTTACTATAGTTAATATAGAGTAGAAATTAATAAAAGGTATTATTTATAAAGCTAAGCTAAAATATCTTTTTAAATAAGTAAATCTAGTATTAAGAAATAAAACTATAATACTAAAGAATAGTTTAAAATATATAGAAAATACCTATAATATAGGTATATATAATATTTTTAAAGATAAGTTAATAGGAGATATAATAAGTATAGGAATTAGAGAACTATTAAAGACCCTAAATATTTTATTTTATACTAAGAAAAACTACACTTCTTTATAAAAAGGGGATTATATAAATACTAGCTTTTATTAGGAAACTATT
>AFRA01001325.1:0-11155 GCA_000223055.1 Claviceps fusiformis PRL 1980
TATTTATAAGCTCTAAAGTTAACTTTTCCTTAGTAGGCTAAAAGGCAATGTTTTTCTATAAGAACTAATAGGGCTTTAGGGGCCTCTATAGGGGCACTAAATTTATAATTTCCTATAGCTAATTTACTTAAAGAGTAAAGGGATAAGAGCTCTTTAGTATTTAAAGCTTTAAATTATAGAGCTACTGCTTCTAAAGAATCTACATATAGAGGCTCTAAAGAAAATAAGACCTCTAAATATCCTAATAAGGATAAAAAGAAAAAGAAGAATTTCCCTTAAGAAAATAAGGGAAATTCTAACCCTAATTCTAAGAAAAAGGGGAAAAGTTAGGGTAAAAAATCCTCTAAAAAGGCTAAGGATAATAATAAGGGTTAAGAGGGATCCTTTATGCTAGGAAATTTTAACCTTTCTTAAGAGGCTTTAGAGCTCTATAAAAGACCTAGTAGCCCTAGTGCTAGTAGTGATTCTAGCGAAGATTCTAGTATTTATTCTTAAGAATCTACTACTCTTAGTAAAGCTAGCACTAAAGTTAATAAGCTAGAGGATAAAATATTCTCTAAAGCCTTTAATTTCTATAATAAAGAGATAAAAAACTCTCTTCTTTATAATATAGGTTCCACTATTTACTTAATTAATTCTAAGGAATATTTTATAAGTTATATACCTTATAAAAAAGGGGACGCTAGGCCTATAACTACTAATAGTGGTCCTATCTATCCTAAGGGATATAGAAAGGCTAAATTTTCAGTTTTATATTAGTAAAATCCTAATAAATATAGGCCCCTAGTCCTATAAAATACACTATATTTTCCTGAATTAGATATAAATATAGTAAGCGGACTAAAGCACTATTTAGTAGGAGGCTATATGTATAAGAATTCGCTATTCTTAGCTAATAGGTCTTATGTTAGTATTTTAAACGTTAAAAAGCATAGATTTTTAATCTAGCTTAAGAATACTAATACCCCCCTTTTAAAATCTCCTTCTAGCTGCCCTTATAGGCACTATAATGGTTATTTTAGTTATATAGTTACTAGTTACCCTATAGAGGTCTAAATTCCCTTTAAGGAACCTATATAGGCTAAGGAAGCTTTAGAAATTAAAGAATTAGAGAGTTCTAACCTAGAACCTACTAATTTAGTAGCACCTTCTTTACTAAAGCTTATAAGCTAGGCACTTAAATTTATAGAAGTCTTTCCTTCTAATATAGGGCTGTTAGAGGCCCCTAGAAAAATTATAGAAGAGGCTTTAGTGGATTTAGTATTTAAAAATCCTACTAAGATAGGCCTTAGGCCTTTAATAGCTCCCTAAGAGGCCTATAATTCTTAAGGGGCCTAGTAGGGAGCTATTAAAGAAGGTGTTATAGTGGCTAAAAAAGAGCTTACAGGGGATCTTATAGAAAACCCTAAGCTAAATTTATACTAAAATTTACTAAGATTAACTGGAATCTAGTATGTTAGACTAAGGCACCTAGGTCTACTATTACTAAAGAAAACTAGCTTATTAGCTAAGGAAATCCTAGATTTTTCTAAGGTTAAAGAAAAGGATTTTAACTGCTTAACCTATAATTAAATAAAAGTAGTTAGAAGGCCCTCTAAAACCCTAATTCTAGACCCCCCTAGGGCTCTAGATAGACTAGAGGGGGATATAGTAAAGATAAGCCCTATGCCTTATAATAAGCACCCTATATGCCTTATTCTAGTAAACTGAAAAACTAGATATAAGTGGCTATTTTCTTTGCTAAATAAGAAGGGCCCTACTATTTTCCTAGCTATAAAAGGGTTTTTTAGATCCCTAAAGCTTAATTTTAGTACCTACCCTAAATATCTATATTTTAATAAGGGTAGAGAGGTTAATTCTACTTACTAATAGTGGCTAGTAAAAAAGGGAATAAAATTTACTACTTCTTCCCTTTATATTTATAAGCAAAATAGGCTAGCTAAGAGGGCTATTTATGTTATAATGGATAGGCTGCGGGCTACCCTACACTAGTCTAGTCTACCCTTATATCTATAGAATTTTATTATTTTTGCTATTATAAATCTTATAAATATAATAGTAAATTCCATGAAACTAGCTAGCTTAGTATAATTATTAGCCGCAGATTTTAAAGAAAATGCCCTAATTACCTTAGAGATTAGCCCTACTAATTATAAGAGTATTAGGGCTATTAGCTCTTATTATAAGGTTTTGATTTCTATAGAAAAAAGATCTAAAGCTTAAAAACTAGCCCCTAGGACTATCTCTAGAAGGTTGTTAGCTAATTTAGGCTCTAAGACCTACTTAGTTTATATTCCTTTTAAAAGACTAGTTACTAAAACTAGCTTTATAAGAATTATAGAACCTATAGGCCCTATAAATTTAGGCCTCCTTAGGTCTTCTATAGGGGATATCTCTTTAAAGGGGGATTTAAGTGCCCCTTAGAACCTTCTATAGGATAATTCCTTAAAGGGGGAAAATAACTAAAATAGTAGTATTTTTATTAAGGATTACCCTATAGTATCTTCTAATTAAATAGTTAATAAAGAGCCTAAATTAATTTAGAGTTCTAAGGACCTAGAGTTAGATAAAAATTAACTAAATAATCTAAATAAAATAGATATTAACTTAGTAGCCTTTTTTAAGGAAACCTGCTATAAGGCATAGCTAAAGGCTAAAGAAAATAGGCCTAATAATAGCTCTAAGCCTAAGTCTTAGAAGTAAGCTTTAGCTAGCCTATAGAAAAAATAGTAGCTATAAGCTATTTTTAGCGAATTTAAGTAACTTCTAAAGGCAGGCACTTTTGAATTTATAGGAAAAGAAAATATCCCTAAGGGCTAGAGAGTGCTAAGAAATAGGCTTGTTTTAAAGCTTAAAAAGAATAAAAAAAATAATCCTTTAAAATACAAGGCCTAACTTATTACTAAAGGTTTTATATAAATAAAAGGCTTAGATTATACTAATACCTTTGCTGCTATTAGTATTTCCCCTAGCTAGTGAATACTATTAGCTATAGTAGCCTAGGAAGACTAGGAAATAGATTAAGTGGATTTTATAGGGGCTTTTCTTAATAGCTACCTAAAAGAGACTATTTATATATAAATTCCTAAGGGATTTGTTAAATTTCTTAAACAAAATCTATAACTAGCTAAGCTAGCTAAAAAATTTAGCTATAAAGCTACTAAGGACTTAGTTATTATACTAAGAAAATCCTTATATAGCTTAAAGCAAAGCTTTAGAGAGTAGCAATAGACCCTAACCTTAGTTCTTAAAAACCTAGGTTTTAGCCCTCTTACCTCTAACCCTACTATATTCTATAATTTAAAAATACATACCTTTATTATAATTTATATGAATAATTGCCTTTTAATAGGGGCGGATTTATAATATATTAAGGAGCTTAAGGAAGCCCTTTATAAGGCTTACTCTATAGAAGATAGGGGCCCTACAGAATTTTTCTTAGGGGTTTAAATTTAGCGTAATTAAAAAAATAGGGTCCTAAAGATACACTAAAAGCAGTATATTTTAGAGGCCCTAGCATGTTTTAAGCTAGAAAATTATAAATCTATTAGAATTCCGCTGCAGCTAGGGGTCTTAAAATAACAGCTTATTAAGCCCCTTATATCTAAAGAGGATATAAAGGAATATTAGAGTATTATTAGTACTATTATGTATCTTATACTATTAATAAGACCTAATATTGCTTTTGCGCTGCAGTGGCTTTTAACAGCCCTAGCTAGCCTGCATTTAAAGCATTGATATGCTGCTAAAAACCTACTAAGATACCTTTTAGGTATAAAAGATTTAGCTATTATTTATAAGGGCCCTACCCCTATAAATAACATAAAAACCCCTAAGGCTAGCCCTAGCTCTAGCTTAGTTAGATTTTATAATAGCGATTTTGCTAGAGATAGAAGCTTTTTTAAATCTACTTATACTTATCTTTATAAGCTAGTAGGGGGCCTAATTAGCTAGAAATTAAAGAAGGCTAGCACTATAGCCTTATCAATAATAGAAGCAGAGTCTAATGCTATTTGTGAAACTTTCTAGGAGCTTTAGTGGCTTAAAGGGATTTTTATAAAGCTAAAAATACCTATAAAACCCCCTATATAAATTTTCTAGAATAACTAGGAAGCTATAAAAACCACTTATAACCCTACTCTTTATAGCTATACTAAGCACACCCTCCTAAAATCTTACTATAACTAACAACTAGTCTTAGAAGGGCTTGCTAAAATCACTTACCTAGATACTAAGAAAATGCCTGCTAATAGGCTTATAAAGCCCCTTATAGGCCCTATATACCTTATTTTCTTAGAGCTTATAAGTTTAAAACCCCTATAGTTTATCGCTAAAGGCTACAAAAACAACGCTTAGCTAAAGGCATAAAAACAATAAAAACACCTAGAAAATTAAAAACAACTACAAAAATAAAGAAAGAATAAGGTCCCTGCTTTTAATAGTAATACCTTTGCAAAATACTATGCTTTACTATAGTAAAAAGTTACTTACCCTAAAGCCCTAATTTTAGGCTTTATAATTCTATAATCCTTTTTTATTTTAGAATTTTCCTAGATTTCATATAACTTTTTCTTTTGCTTTTACCCTTAGTGCCCTTATAATAACTATTCCTAATACTTCTTTAGAGGGGGTATTAAAAATAATAGGGTTATTTATAGGGGATTCCTTACTATTAATGCTATAATTATAGCGCTAATAGAAGCACTTTATAGGGGGCTTTGTAAGCTAGTGCAAGCTAGCAAGCATACGCGCGCACGGGTGGCATAACTACGGAATTCCAACCGAAGGTCACGTATACGTAGGCTTACAGCTGCAAGGTCCCTATAAATCCTTACTTTTTAACCTTTTCTGCCTATTCTAATAGTTATATAGTTAAACTAATAGCTATAAGGTAGGCTTAGTCTTTAGGTTAGATTTATAAGGCAACTAGTAAAGATATAGAGGAATAGATTAAAGGATGTAACTAAGCTAGCTAACAGCTACTTAGTTAGGGAAGGTAGCTACCTTATAATATATATTTTTTATTATTATTCTTAATAAGGAGAAATTTATAAAAAGTCTTAGGACTAGATTTTTTATTACTAAATTCTAAGCTTTTTTTCTATATAAATATCTAAAAATCGGTTTTTTAGTATTATACGTTAATTTTTACTAAGTTAACTAATTATAAGCATATTAGCAGCTAATTTGTATAGCTATAAGTCTATTTTTTTATTTTCCTATATAAATAAATTTTATAGAAAATAGAAAGTAGCTTATAAAGCCTAGCTAGTAACTAGAATCTATTAATAAGGTTAGTAGGTATATAAGGGAAGGAAGTAAAAAACCCCCTCACAGCCGCTAACCGTACGGACCATTAGAATCACTCTTGCCAGCCACACACACCTATAAAGTTAGATATTAGATATAATTTATTAGATATTATTATTATAAATTCTTTAGCGAATTAAATAGTGCTAAAAGCAACGCAAAAGCTTCTATATTTCGTGAGATATAGTGAACTGTAGCTTGCTGTAGTGCTCTGCTCTGTAGAGCAGTGGATCTGTACGTGCACGCTCACTAAGCCCACTACCTTAGTAAGCTGTGCTCTATAGCACCCACCTCCATTATTTCTAATATAACTATTAGCTATTTATTAATTATATAATAAAAAGAGAAAGAAATACTATATTTACTCTTTTCTCCTTATTTCTAAGCTTTTTCCTTCTTTCTTTCTTCTTTATTTATTACTTCTATTATAACTATACCCCTATTCCTATTTTTATAGTAGTGCTGCCCTATTACTGCCCTAGACTAACTATAGTATTATTAAAAATACTACCTACTCTTATAATAAAATTAATTATTACACTTAGGGCAAGTACTAGTCCCTTCCTAACACACTACTACTATTAACCCTTATATAGCTAAGCTAATTATAAGCCTAGCCCTATAAAGCTTACTTAATATAAGCTAAAAACATTAAAAAATAGTGCTATAGCACTAAAGGTTAGTATCCCCTTTCTACCTATACTACTCCTATTACTAATTTAAGTAAGTACTAGTAGTGTATACTTTAAGTATATAAAAGCAAAAAAGACTTATTTAGGCATAAGTATTATATCTATTAGCTATATTAGTAGCTAGGTAGTAGCTAATTAGTTCTATAGCTAAATCTAAATATTATATTATACTAAAAGGCTATTAAATAAGTTATAAATATATAGAACCTCTATGCCTTTAGGGAGTCTATTAAGAGAAGTACTAGGCAGCTAAGACACAGTTTTATTATAATACTAATATAATACTAATGCATAGCTAGGCTATAAAGTATAATACTTCTTAGAAAAAGGTAGTTTAACTTATAAAGTAAGTAAGCTTATTTACTAATATAGCAACGCAGGTTAGCAGCAGTATTATAGCAGCCTTAGCCTTAACCTTAGTTAAGGGTAAGCTACTACTGCAAACCTACTATATTACTAATACACTAAAGGAACTAAATAATATTCTATAAAATAAGCTTACTATAGTTACTATATAGGGCTATATAGAGAAGGTAGTAAAGGGGAAGGAGGTAATAAAAGAGAACAAAAAGGGGGTAGAGAAGGAGAGGGGGGGGCTAGGGGCTCAGGGGGCATAGGCCTAGGGCCAGCGCAGGCGCGCTATGCCTATTTTTTTTTTTTTTTTTTTCTATAGCTACTATATTTATTTTTCTTTAAAAATAAGTTATGCATTCTAATAATCTATGCCTGCTATAATATCTACATAGCTTCCCACTGCCTCTATACCTATACTATACTAAGTGCTATATAGTATTAGGTCCTTAATATCCTTAGCCTATTAATCTTATAAGCTTTTTATAAGCTAAAACTAGGGAATATGCCCTATTAATATAAGCTACTTAGTAAGTATAGTTACTGGTTTATTAGTCTCTAAAGCCTCTCTAACTTTACACTAGTTTTATACTAGGTATATGCTTATATTAATAGGGTAGAGACAATTAAAGTTTTTATAAGATAGTAAAATATAATAGTAGTTTATATTATTAGCTTAATAGCTATATATTAGTAATTCTACCTTAGAAATACATTAGCTAAAAAGAAAAGTATTAAGTTTAATTTATTTTATATATATTTATATAAGCACTATAGATTTATACTTAATTAAGCTTAAGTAAAAGTAAATTACTTTAGTAGTAAAAGTAAAGCTAAGGTTAAGCTCTATTACTATATAATTAATATTAATTTAGTGTATTTATACAGTAGCCTACTCTTAATACTAATAGTTTTTTTATTCTAAGGTAAGCACTTTAGTTAAAGAGGGCTTTAGTAAATAGTTATAAGGTTAGTTTAAGAATAGTATATAGTTTAGGTAGTTATTTAAGTATAGTAAGTAGCTATGCCCTTAGCGTATTAGTCTATATCTAAGTTAAGCTACTATTATAGTATAAGCACTATAAATATATTTATTTATTTTATTAGCTTTTATTTATTAGTAAAAGTAAAGTAAATAATAGTTAAGGTAGAGGTTAATTAAAGCTATAGCTACTTTAGTTTTAACTAAGGTATATAGTATAGCTTTAAATATATTAGTTACTATCCTTAGGCACTTAGTTTATTTAAAAATAAATACTTTAACTATACCCCTTACTTTACTATTAACTTTAGTAAGGGTATAGTGTAATCCTATACTATATATAATTATACTTTAAATAACCTATATATATAAGAGTTATATATTATATTATAAGTATCCCTAAATTAAAGCTACTAGTAATGTAAGTATAAGCTATTATTATATTAGTTTTAACTTAACCTAACTTTAATTTACTTTTTAATAAAGCTTATAATAAACCTATACCTTAAGAAAGTAGGTAAATTAAACTAGTTATACTATATTAGTATTAAGTTAGACTAATAATATAATTATTATATACTACTTAGTAAAGTATATAAGTTTACTCTTCTTTAGATTAAACTTAAGACTTAATTCTTAAAACTATTTTTAGTAAATTACTTAAGTAGCCTTAAGGTAATTCTATATCTCCTTTACTATATACCTATATATAAGTATATTTAAATTATTAAAAAAGCTTATAATAAGTATAGAATATACTATTTAGAGCTTAGTATATAAAGGGGTAATATAAAATAGAAAGAAAAAAAAGAAGATTAAAGACCTTTATAGTATATCTATAGTTATAGGTAAGGGGCTAGTAAATTTATTATTAAAATAAAGGTTAGTAATATATTTAGTAATAAAGGAGTAGGTTTATACTACTATTTATATAGGGATTTTAGTAGCTATAAGAGTATAAGTTAGTCTTTTATAGTAAATAATATTAAAGGCTACTAATATATTTAGTTAGAGTAGTAATATAATACTACTATAATGCTATACTATATATACTAATTCTATTAAAATACTTAATATAACTTTTATTAACTTATTTACTTTATTACTTATTTATAGGTTAGGTAGTATACTACTTAATTTAGCTATAAAGGTAAGCTAATTTACTACTACTGCCTTTATTACTTTACTAATAATACTAAAAAGTAAGATAAAGCACTTAGCCCTTACTCTATACTACTTTATTAAGGTTTTGCCTAGCTTATAAAAAATAATAACTTTTACTTACTAAAATAGAGCTAAGTAGTAGCTAATATAGTAGTATATATTAAGTAGGTAAGTAAGGGTCTTAGCTAATAGCTTATTATATACTTTAAAGTAACTAGCTAAAAGTTTATTTAATTTTAATACCTTTTAGCTAGCTAAGCTTTTAATAATACTATAGATTTTATTAGTATTAAAGTAATTTTCTAATAGAAATATTATAGTATTAAGGTAGTTATTAAAATCCTTTAGTATATTATTAAGTTAAGCTTAGAAGGAAAGGAAAAAATAATTAGCTAATATAGCTACTTTCTTTTAATATAACTTAGTAGTTATAGTATTTATACCCTTACTTTAAATAAAAGTAGGGATTTGCTACTATTCTAATAATAGTTTACTATAAAGCTATACCTAGTATTTAAGTTTTTATAGGCTTTCTTTATAAATAATAGCTACTTTAATAGTAAAGCACTAAGTACTATACCTTTTATTACTAATAGTTTAATATTATATTTAAGCTATATTAGTAGTAAGTTACTAGTTTTCCTTAGTATAGAATATTTACTATTACCTTAATACCTTTTTTATATTTTAAGTAGCTTTTTTAGTATAGTAATTCCACTATAGATTTAGCTTAAGGCTACCTTAGAGTTCTCTTAAAACTATTAAATTTATAATAAATTAAAGCTTAATTATTATTTATTCTATATAGCTATTAATTTCTATAGGTATTTAAAGTAAAGGTTTAGTAAGGTTATAGTAGAACTATATTACTACCTTAGCTACTATAAAGTTATTTTCTATGTATAGCTATTTAAAATAAAGTAAGTAGTTACTATATAGCTTTAGGCTAGTGCTAATATAAATAAGCTATAGAATATAGTTAGATTTAATAAGGTTTAGTCTCTCTATAAATTTAGCTTCTATATTATAAATAACTTAAGTATAGTTAATAATACTATCCCTTTTACCCTATATTTTTTAAATTACTTTACTCTATAGCATTATAAGTCTAAGCTACTACTATATTACTAATACTAAAAGTATATTGCTTTTTATTAAGGTTTAGCTATAATAATCCTAAAGTAGGTAATACTAATTAAAGTCTTCTATAAAAATACTATAGTTTAAAGGTAAGGCTATTATAAAGTTAATAAGGGGTAATATTTAATTAGGTTTATAAGTTAGGAAATATATTAAATAAATATAGTATTCTACTAATATTATTAAGCACTAATCCTTACCTATTTATATTAACTATACCTTAAGCCTATATTAATAGTTTATATAAATTATAGTATAGCTACCTTAAGTAATAAGTTAAAAGTAGCTAAGGCTAGGATTAAATAGTTTACTATCTATAGTTCCTAGCTTTTATATTACTATTATATTAACTTTAGGTTAAGACTCTAGCGTTAAATATATAAGGTAGGTTTTCTTCTATATATTCTAGTATATAACCTTTATTATATATACTATATAGTATATTAGGTTAGGCTTAGCTTATTTAGTATTATAGTAGCTATAGGTTATTAACTTAAAAAAGCCTTTATAGTAGCTTATAAGCACTATATTAATTCTAATTAAGTATTAAGAAAGTTAGTATATAATTTACTAACTTATTTCTATAGTAAAGCCTTTTATAATAATAAGTTACTTATATCTCTCCTTTAGCTATAGCTAAATACTTTTATTTAACTATCTTTCTTTAATATTAAAGGTTTAGTAAAGGCTAGGGGCTATGCTAGGTATATAGTATATATACAGTTCTATTATTTATTTATAACATTATATATATAGAACTATACAGGGTAAGGTCCTTAGTAGTTAATATAGTATTCCTATATAGCTCTTAATAGCGCTAAATATAAATATTTACCCTTCTTATACTAACTAAATATACATTAGCTATACTATAGAGATAATGTATAGTGTATAGCTATATAGCTAAATTTAAAGTACCTAAAGCATTATTAAGAATAAATAGCATTATTATAAAGCTTAGCCTTAAATATCTTAGCTTTATTAAGAATTCTAATATAGTATAGCTTATTTATTATATTAACTCTATTAATAGTAATAATTAAAAGGGATTAGGTTATAGTGCTATATAGCTTCTATACTATAACATTTACTAAACCTTATTTATTAGCTATAATTATATTTTAAAGAATATTATCCTTCTCCTAGTTTTATATATAGTATATAGAAAAGCCCTTAATAATAATACTAAATATATATTAGTTTAGTATTACTTTTAGTTTAAAAGCAGTTCTAATCTAGGCTATATTATTAGTATAAGGCTTTATTATATCCTAAAATATAATTATAGTATTACTACTATAAAGGCGCTATACTACTATAGTAGTATTAGTATTAGTAGCTTAGTTAATAGCTATAATAATTTCTTTAAGTAAGTAGTTTTATATAGTTTTAGCTATTATACTACCTTTAATAATAGTTTTATAGTAAATATAAGGCAGTATTATTATTATTATAGCCTAAATTTATTAAAATAAGCAGTTAGGTAGTAACTTTAATAATAATACTAACCTAGCTT
>AFRA01001326.1:0-11145 GCA_000223055.1 Claviceps fusiformis PRL 1980
ACTTTCCCTACCCTCTTAACTAATACCGTGCCTCCCCTAAGGGATCCACTTCTCCTTATCACTAGTGGGTCCTTGTAAGCCCAGGTTCCGGCAGGACTTGAACCTGTGACCTTAAACCTAATTAATTGTTATGGACTAACCCGATTGGGTCATCGCGGATGTTAGCGCAGTTATACCGGTTGCCCGGATCCCTTTGCCAGCTGCACCAAAGCTATGCAAAAGGATACGCATTGATCAGGTTGGCAAGATCTAATTAATTAATATCTATATTGGTCGGTCGTCGCTAGGGTGGGTGCCAGCTGGTGCGGTCCGTTAGCACGCAGCCTAAGGTTAGGTCAAAGACTAAACCATAACAATTTCCTATATTTAATAAAGTTTTTTTAAATATATATAATAATTTTAATAGCTTTTTAAATTATTTTATTATAAACTTTAATATATAAGTTAATATACTTTACTTAAACCTAAGTAATATTAATTATATTATTAATAATTCTTATAAAAACCTTTGTTTATTTATATATTTTTACAATAAGTAAATATTAGTTTTTTTTTAAAAGTTTTTTTTAATTCTTAAGCTTAAAAATATTAAACTGTATAAAATTTATAGTTTCTTTTTAAATAAAAAGCTAAGCTTTAAATACTTTATTAAGTTATTTTTTAATTTTTATAATATAATTATTAATATTAATATATTATTTTATAGCTTTAAGTGCTTTTTTTTATTTTTTAATTAATTATTAGTTTTAAAATAATTTATTAATTTAAATAAATAATATTAATAGTTTTTTTAGTTTTATTTATTATTTTATAGTTTAATATTCTTTTAAAGTTAATACTTTTTAATTATAAGTAATTTTAAAAATCTTTTTTTTAAAGGTTTTTATTTTTTAATTTTTTTTTTATAGTAAACTACTTTTTAATATTTAAATTATTTAATTTTAATAATATTATTATTTACTTTAGTTTAGTTTATAAAAGCTTTATTACTTTATTTATTCTTTAGTTTAAATAAAATATTTATAAATTATTCTTAATAGTAAATAAAAGTAAGCTTTTTTATTATATTATAATATAAAAGTAAATAATATATCAATTAAAACTTTACTTCTATTTATAAAAACTGAAAAAGAATAAAAAAGCTAAAAAATAAAAATAAACTTTTTAAAGTCTTATTTTCTTTTTTATACTTTATACTTTCTTATTTTATTTATTTAGATTTCTTTTATTAGCTATTATATTTATTATAAAAAACTCTATTCATTTTATAGTTAGTGTTGAAAATAACAGGGTTATTTATAGGGGATTCCTCACTATTAGTGCTATAATTATAGCGCTAATAGAAGCACTTTATAGGGGGCTTTGTAAGTCAGTGCAAGCCGGCAAGCATGCGCGCGCGCGGGTGGCACGACTATAGAATTCCAACTGAAGGTCACGTGTGCGTAGACTCGTAGCTATGAGGTCCCTATAAATCCTTACTTTTCAACCTTTTCTACCTATTCTAATAGTTACGCAGTTAGACTAATAGCTGTAAGGTAGGCTTAGTCTTTAGGTTAGATTTATAAGGTAACTAGTAAAGATATAGAGGAATAGATTAAAGGATATAACTAAGCTAGCTAATAGCTGCTTAGTTAGGGAAGGTAGCTACCCTATAATGTATGTTTTTTACTATTTTTCTTAATAAGGAGGAATTTATAAAAAGTCTTAGTACTAGATTCTTTATTGCTAAATTCTAGGCTTTCTTTCTATATAAATATCTAAAAATTAGTTTTTTAGTGTTATATATTAATTTTTACTAAGTTAACTAATTATAAGCACTTTAGTAGCTAATTTATATAGCTATAAGTCTATTTTTTTGTTTTCCTATATAAATAAATTTTGTAGAAAATAGAAAGTAGCTTATAAAGCCTAGCTAGTGACTAGGATCCACTAATAAGGTTAGTGGGTATATAAGGGAAGGAATTAAAAAACCCCCTCATAGCCGCCGACCATACAGACCGTCAGAATCTCTCTTGCCAGCCACGTATACCTGTAAAGTCAGAGATTAGATATAATTTTTATTGGATATTATTATTGCAAATTCTTCAGCGAATTGAATAGTGCTAAAAGCAACGTAAAAGCTTCCATTTTACGTGAGATATAGTGGACTGCAGCTTGCTGCAGTGCTCTGCTCTGCAGAGCAGTGGATCTGTACGTGCACGCTCACTAAGCTCACTACCTTAGTAAGCTGTGCTCTATAGCACTCACCTCCATTATTTCTAATAGTTAGTATAAGTAATACTTTATATAGGTTATTATAGATTCTATAGTAAAGATTATTATAGTAGTATTATACACTCTAAATGTGTTATTATGGATTTTCCTTATTCTAGTCCGTAGTGGGTCTGCCCTATGCAGGGTTAGGCGATTATTATTCCACAGTCCCTATGTTCTAGGCCTATAGCTTATAACATTACCCCCCCCTTTCTAACGTTAGTATGCCCTTATACTAGAGAAATCCCTTATAGTCTCTATTTTGTATCTTATTTAATAGCTTATTAATAAACTATACTATAAGCTTATTGCTTAGTTGCAATTATATACTTATAAAAGACACTAGGCTACGCTCCCTTAGTGTCTTTATATCTAAGCTTCCTTAGGGCTTTATTTACTACTTTTATTTATTCTCTACCTTTTCTTTCTTATCTTATATATTCTTCTATAGAGCCTTTAAAGTAGTTATTTACTTTTACTTCTTTACCTTAGCTAGGTTACTACGGCTACCCTTTACCTTTATAAAGGTTTTTTATATTCTTTCTTTTTTAGCCTAAAGAATATCCTTTTTTATATACTTTATATACTTTATAACCCTTAGCTATATTAAGGTATTATCTCTAAATAACCTTAATAGTAGTCCTTTTTATATTTAATAATATTCTAATTATTTTTATACATTATATAATAGCTTAGCTATATCAGGGTTTTTCTTATAGAAATTTTATAGCTTTAATAGCTAGCAGTAAAGTTTCTTAGTATTATACTACTCCAAGTCTTTATTAGCCCTTTTTTATTTTACTTAGTATTATAAAATACTATACTATATTCTTAAGGCTATAATAGCTTCTAGCTACTATTTAATTTTTATATCTACTAGGTTAATTAATAGTTATTTATTATATTATTTTAATAAGGGGTTATTTATAGCTTTTTATAGCTTTAATATATAGAATTATTAGTATATTTTAATTATTACTAGTAGGTTTAGCTTAAATATTATACCTTATTAGCTTAGAATTTTATATAATTTAGCCTATAAGTTATTAAGTTTTTTACTAAATTAATTAAATATTTATTCTTTATGGTTTATATACACTTAGTCTTCTATATTAAAATTAATCTTCTAATACTTTTTATTAGTAAATATACTTTACCTTTTCTATGCTTTTTTATATTACCTTTTACTATATTAATAGCTTTTTATATTTATTTTATATAACCCTATACCTTCTTTCTTATTATATAGCTTAAGGAGAAGTTAAATTTTATTATTTATACCTTTTAATTAAAGCTTATTTTAAGCTTATAGCTTATTTTTACTATAAATAATAATAGCCTTATAGAGTCTTAAAGTAGGCTTACCTAAGGTATATTTATAAATAAAAGGAATTCTAACTAATTATTCTATATATAGTTTACTATTAGTTATAGTTACTAAGTAAAATATTAGTTTATAATTTTAGTTTACTTATTTATCTTTAGGTACTAAGTAGTAGAAAGCTATATTTTAATTCTTAGAATTTTATAAAGTTTATTTTAAAACTTTAATATAAACTATATTCTTTAGTTTAATATAATTATCTTAGGGATACCTATATATTACTAAATATTATTAAAAAATAGCTATACTACTATCTTTACTTTAGTAGTTTTATAATATAGAATATTATATAACCTTTTAAATAACTAGTTTATTACTATAAAGATAAAATTAAAACTATACTTATTCTTTAGTAATATTATAAAGTTTATAATTAAATATTATTTTAGTTAGTTAGCAACTAGTAAGGACTATAGTAATCCTAAGGCTTAGTTTTATAGTACTTAGGCTTAGTAGTATATATAATAGTTTATAATATATTAGGCTATATTTCTTTACATTTAAAGCTACTAGTATCTTTCTCTTAAAATATATAGTGTCTTATTTCTCCCTAGGTATACTATAGTATTAGAAATAATGGAGGTGGGTGCTACAGAGCACAGCTTACTAAGGTAGTGGGCTTAGTAAGCGTGCACGTACAGATCCACTGCATTGCAGAGCAGAGGACTGCAGCAAGCTGCAGTCCACTATATCTCACGTAAAATGGAAGCTTTTGCGTTGCTTTTAGCACTATTCAATTCGCTAAAGAATTTGCAATAATAATATCCAATAAATTATATCTAATATCTGACTTTGCAGGTGTGCGCAGCTGGCAAGAGTGATTCTGACGGTCCGTACGGTCAGCGGCTGTGAGGGGGTTTTTCACTTCCTTCCCTTACATACCCACTGACCTTATTAGTGGATCCTAGTCGCTAGCTGGGCTTTATAAGCCACTTTCTATTTTCCGCAAAATTCATTTGTTTAGGAAAACAAAAAAATAGACTCACGGCCATACAAATTAGCTGCCGACGTGCTTATAATCGGTTAACTTAGTAAAAATCAATGCGCAACACTAAAAAACCGATTTTTAGATATATACATAGAAAGAAAGCCTAGAATTCAGCAATAAAGAATCTAGTCCTAAGACTTTTTATAAATTCCTCCTTGTTAAGAAAAACAGTAAAAAACACACATTATAGGGTAGCCACCTTCCCTAACTAAGCAGCCGTCAGCTGGCTTAGTCATATCCTTCAATCCGTTCCTCTGTATTTTTGCTGGTTGCCTTACAAATCCAACCTAAAGACTGGGCCCACCTTGCAGCTGTCAGTCTGACTGCGTAGCTGTCAGAATGAGCAAAAAAGGTCGAAAAGTGAGGATTTGTGGGGACCCTGCAGCTGCGAGCCCACACACGTGACCTTTGGTCGGAATTCCGTGGTTGTGCCGCCCGCGCGCGCGCACGCTTGCCGGCTTGCACTGGCTTACAAAGCCCCCTATAAAGTGCTTCTATCAGCGCTATAATTATAGCACTAATAGTGAGGAATCCCCTATAAATAACCCTGTTATTTTTAACATATAGGTTTTGTGATGGATTCGAGCTAGAGGCTCAGATCCTTAGCGGAACAGGAGAGGAGCATATAAGGAGCATGTGAGGTAACCCACCTCACCTAGAGGGCAAACTCTATAAGTATATATTATATATAAACTAGATATATAGTAGAGGGGGATAGTAACCTTTCCTTCCCTTTTATAAATAAGAATAACTTTATTAATACTAAATTATAGTTACTATTTAGGCTAATTTATAATAATTATTATTTATTATAACGCTATTTATAATATTTATTTTTATAAAGATAGTATAATAAATCCTTAGTATTATAAATAGGTAGCCTAATTAGGTAATATATAGGACTTATACTATCTTTATAAAACTATTACTTTAATAGTAGCTTAGCTTAAGAAGCTATATTACTATATAGCTATAATAAACTAGGTATTCTATATAGATACCTTAATATAGGCTAACTAGGTATAACCTAAGTATAAGCTACTCCTAATAGAGAACCTTTATAATAAAAATAAGGCTTTATTTTAGGCTTAGTAAAGCCTTATAGTATATAAGCTAGAGGCTAATTTAAACTTTATTAGCACTAATTATAATAAGTAGTTTCTTATTTACTAGAATCTATTACTTAAGATTTAAATATAAATAGCTTTATTCTTTAAGCTAAGTAGTAACTATTAGTATATATTAAGCTATTTCCTTAAATACCTTAATACTATATTTATAGATTCTTATTAAGAGAAATATATAGTTATAAAGTTAAACTAGCTAAAATAATACTTAAATAAATAGTTTATAGATTTCTTTATTTATTTTAAATAAAAGTTATACCTTATAAAAAGAAGCACTTAAGCAGATATAGTAAAACTTACTTAGCTTTAAATTAGACTTAATAAGTAAATAAGGGATTACTATATAAGCTATAATATCCCTTACTTTAATTATTATATAGTAGTTATATAATACTATAGTATTACTTTAAATATTAACTTATATTAAATTAAGGAATATATTAAAGCTTATTATTATACTTAAACTAAATATAACTAAAATAGTAATATAGCTATAATAAGTATTAATTTTATTAGTTTTTTAAGCTTTAAGTAGGGTTATAGGTTTTTTAGTAAGAGTAGGTCAAGTATAAAGCCTATATATACTAAGGGTATAATCTAGGTAACCTAGGTTTTATAGAATATTATTAAGCACTATAAGGCTACTTACTAGTATTTATATTATAGTAGTAATAGTTACTTTATTTAAAATTATATATAGCTTTCTATTTATTACTTAATAAAGGATTTTAATATTAAAGCTTTAAATACCTTTAATAAAAAGGCACTAAGTAGTAATAATAACTTTAGTTTAAAAAAAATAGCTTTACTATATAAATTTTAGTAATAAAATATATATTAATAGTATTAGTTTATACTATATCTATAATAGTATTAGCTTAAATATTTATAAAGAGATAAAATATTATATAAAAAAGGCATTATTTCTCCTTTCTTTTCTATATAATAGTTCTAAGTTTATTAATACCTAAGTAAATAGTAATTATAATAGCTATACTACTATAAGTAAATATATAGTTTAAAGGCTAAGCCTTTAATACCTTACCTTAGCCTAACTATATATACTAACTATTACTATAATAGTTATATAGTGTAGTTATATTAATACCTTTTAGCGCCTAAGAATTACCTACCTTATTTAGTTTAGTACTAATTTAAATAGCTAGTTATTCTTTATAGTAGCTTATATAATCCTAAGCCTTTTATAAAACTATATTCTAAGGGCACTATAAATAGCCTAAAATAATATTATATTATATACTACTTAACACCTCCTAATTATTTATATATAGGGTAGCCTAAAGATTTATACCTTAAATGCCTAAAGGGTAGCCTTACTAATAACTATTATTATAGGCTTAGTTTATATAAAATTAGCTTACTAGGCTCTATAGTTAAGTAAAATAAGTAGTGTTATATTTATAAGCTTATAGGAGATTAATATTATCCTTATATTTATAGTAAACTTAATTATTTTAGGAGAGAATAAAGACCTTTCTTTTTTACTAAGTAAATTAGCTAACTTTAAGGATTTATTTTACTATAAAAATACTAATACTTTTTTTCTTTACTAAGGGTAGACTAACTACTATATTTAACTATAATAAAACCTTAATAATAGCCTACTAAACCTACCTTAGGTACTGCTTTATAATATACCTAGGACTAGCTACTAAAAATATAAAAATAAATTATAAACCTTATAAATAAAAGCTAAATTAAAGCTTCCTTTTTTTTAATAGCTATACTAATACTTTTAATTAAAAAAGCAGGTAGAGATTAGTATTTTTATATAAATTATAAGGTATTAAATAAAATTATAGATTAAGACTAATATTTATTACTACTTATTAAGAAGACTTTATAATCCCTAATAGGTACTTAGTAGTTTACTAAATTAAATATTTATATTACTTTTTATTACCTATATATTATATAAGGGAATAAGGCTTTTATAGCTTTCTATATATATTTTAGCCTTTTTAAATAGCTTATCTACCCCTTTAGCCTAGCTAGAGTACCTATAATATTTTAATATTATATTAATAGTGCCTTAAGGGATACATTAAGGGTCTATATAATAGCCTATCTTAATAATATTCTTATTTATACTAACAATATATATAAGGAGTATATATAGCATACTAAGGAGATTCTTTCCTACCTTTAATAAGCTAGCCTATATCTTAACCTTAGTAGGTATACTTTTAGTATAACTAAGGTTAAGTACTTAGGGTTTATAGTATAAGCTAGCTATATAGTATAACTAAACCTAGCTAAGGTAGCTACTATTTATAAATAAAAGGCACTAATATAGCTATAAAGTATATATAGCTTCTTAGGCTTTATAAACTTTTACTAAAAATTTATAGCTAACTTTTTAAACGTTATTAAACTCTTACTTAACCTTACTAAAAAGGGCGCCTTATTTATTTAGTCCTTAGCTTATTAAATAGCCTTTTAATACCTTAAGAATATATTTTCCTTAGCTTTAATTCTAGCCTAATAAAACCCTACCTTAGATATAGTAGTAAAGGCTAATATATTAAGGGAGGCTATTAAGGGTTACCTTTTATAATATAATATAGTAGGTATACTATAACCTATTGCCTATTACTCTACTTAGCTTATAGCCCCTTAATAAAACTATATAATTTATAATAAAAAGCTACTTAGCATTATCTTATACCTTAAGGCATAGTTTACTAAGCTTTATAGCGTCTTTAGGCTATTTATAATCCTTACTAACTATAAAAACTTAAAATACTTTATAAGCCCTTAAGAAATATTAGAATATTAGGTATGCTAAGTAAAGACCCTCTCTTTCTTTAATTTTTACCTTTACTACTAACTAGGCTTTTAAGTAGCTTACCTTAATACACTATTTTACTATAAATAGAATAAATTAAAGAACCCTATATTAGCTTAGCTATTGCTATACTTAATATTAATTATATGCCTATTATAGCTATTCTATGCCCCTTTTACCCTATTACTAAAGCAAGACTAGCCCTTAACTAGTAATATAATAATTAACCTATAAAGCTATAACTTCTTTATAAATAATTATCTTTAAAACCTTTAGAATTAAGGTATATAAGCTAATTCTATATATTACTTAAAGATAATAGTAGTATAATTAAAGACTTAGAGATTTTCTACTTAGGTAGCTATATACTAGTAGGTTAAGGACTATATAATTAATGCTTATAAGGCTTTACTATTCTATAGCTGCCTTTAGGTATTATAGTATAAGCCTTAAACTATTATATTAATTTAATAAACCTATAACTTACCTCTATTAGGCTACTTAAGAAAGAATATAACCTTTTAGGCTCTTTATTATAATTATTACTAGGAGGGTATATTAATAAACATTGCGCAGTATATATAGAATTGCCACTGCTATAGAGCTTATAAAAGCTAATGCTTATGCTAAGGCTTTCTATAGCTTATCCTAATGCTAGATAGGTATTAGTTATAGATATTAGTGGATGTTATAACTAACCTCCTAGCTAACTCTTTAGATGCCCCTTAGTTTCTTATAGTTATTATAAATTACCTTTTTAAGTATATTTAGTTAGAGGCTATAATAAGTATAAGTATTAAAGCATATACTTAATGCTTCCTAGACTATTAATAGCGTTTCTATAGGTTTCCTTTAAGTATTATATTAAACTATAGCTTAAATTAAGTAAGTGACTTTTAGTTATTACTATACTTCCTTATAGGGACTTAGTAGCTCCTCTTTATATTTTACTACTTTTAGACTAATAGGAGTATAGAATATATAAATTAGAAGGTTTAAGCAGTCTTATATATTATAGTTTTTTTTATCTAAATAAACTAGCCTTTACACTTAGTAGTATACTAGCTTATGCTTAATAACTATAACTTATTAATTACTAGCTTTAGTATATATATAGCTTTCTATAGGTTTAATATTAATTTAGTATAGTATATACTAGCTTTTATATAAAGCTAGATATTCCTTAAAGGGCAGGTAGTTTAGTTTTTTAAGTAGGAAATAGCACTTATTTAGGCTACTATTAATTTTACTTAATAATATTAATAAAATTCCTTTAATTAATTATCTTACTCTATAAAATAGTACTAGGCTAGTAATAAGGTTTAGCTTAGCCTTTATAATATTTAAACCCTTTATTTAAGTAAAAAGTTAGACTAAGTTATAGCTAAATACACTATACTTAAAGCTTCTATACCTTTTATTATTAAACTAAATATCTTTAGTAGTATTTACTTTATTTTTAATATTAATTTAATTAAATATATAGTAAATAATCTGCTCCCTTTTTAGGTTTTACTTAACTTATAACTAGGCTTTATTTAGCCTTAAAATAATAATATAAATATACCCTATAAGTACTAAGTTAAGTTTATCCTAGCTATAAAGAATATTAAGGGTTAAGGTAGCTACTATAATATATTAGTTAAATAGGTTAGCTATATATAGCTAATATAAAAGCTACTTAAAAGCCTAGAGAATACTAAGGCACTAATAAATTTTAAAGTATAATAAAAAGATATATATTTTAATAATAAACTAAGGGGGGTATACTATAACTTTTAATTAACACTATATAGTATACTATTTAATAAACTTTAATACTATTAAGCCCTATATAGGCTTTAATTTAGTTATAATATTTCTATACTTTATTATTATTTAAATAAAGTTACTAGCTAAACCCTTTTTTTTTTTTTATAGTACTTAGCTAATATAGCTATAGAGGGTAAGCTAAAGGGGGGTAAAAGGGGTAACTCTAAGCTAGTAAGAAATAAGTTACGCCTTTATAATATAAACCTAAGAATACTTAAGGGTAGCTTAGATATAAATATAATAAATATTAAAAGCTAATAAATAGTAAGTAGTGTTATAGTATTAGTAAAAGAAAGTATATTAATAGTAAAAGAAAGTATAATAATAATAAAAGGGGGTATTATACTTAATAAAATAAAAGAAGGTAGTATAGATATATATATTTACTTCTTTAAATATAGTAGTAAGTAGATTAATTAGAAAAGCTAATATAATTAAAGCTAAGTAAATAAATCTTAATATATAGGTATTAATTATTTAATCTAATACTATACTTTAAATAATTAAGTATTAGTATAGTTAATACTAGTTTTTAATAAGTAAATAGTAATAGAATTAATAATAGAAATAAATAATAAATATAAAGGTATTTTACTAATAGTAAACTAAGGTTAAGCTAGTAGGTAGGAGAATAGTATAAGTAAGGAGCTAGTAGTAATAGTAGGTATAGTATACTTCTTTATAATATATAAGGTAGTAATAAAATAGTTATATAAAGCTTTAAATAGCTTATTTAAAATAATTTTTTCCCTTTATTATTAAGGGTATTATA
>AFRA01001327.1:0-11137 GCA_000223055.1 Claviceps fusiformis PRL 1980
ACTATAGGTTTTAAATATAAGCTATAAAAACTACTAAATAAACCTTTAAAGTTAGTAAAAAATTAAAGTAAAAAGAAAGAGAAAAGATTTACTTTAAAACTCTATATAGTTTAATATACTAAAAAGACTATTTTTTCTTAAGCTTATTTAAAAGCTTATATCCTAAGTATAGCCTAAGGTATACTATATTCCTTATATTAATATCCACTAAATTATACCTAAAGTTATATTTAATTTTTATAGATATAGCTATTATTATAATAATATATTTAGCTTCCCTTTAATATAACTTTTAAAGTATTAATAAATTAGTATTTTTAAGGTTTATAATAAATTTATTTAAATTTAAAAGAAGGTTTATTATTATAAGTAGCTTATAACTAAGTATAAGTGTTGGGAATAACTCATAAAGGGAAAACAGATACTAAAATGCATGCATAACAAAAACAACGTAAAAAGAGTCTATTATTGATAATTCTTCTAAGCTAAGAGCTAAGCTCATAAAGTGAGAAAAAGGTGGTGTTATAGCTACGCGTGCAGTTAGTAGTGCAGCCAATGAGACCGCGTGCATCGTTATAGCGGACTCACCTAGTCGCCCATACACACTATACCTAGCGTTTTGCTTATACTAAGGTTTTATTATTAAAAGTAATTTTAATACTAAGGAATTCTCTCTTTTTATAAGAGGAATTACTTAAAGAGTAGCTAAAAAAATAAATAAAAAATCTTAGTTAAAGGAAGTATTATTAAATAGATTCTAATTATAAAATATAAAGATATAATTAGTTATAATTAGGGATCCTATAAGTTATAGTTATTATTATTATTTTTATATAGCTTATATATACTTTATCTACTCTTTAATTTAAATATTAGCTTTATTAGTATTAATAAAGGTTTTTAATACTCTATTAGGTAAAGCCTTTATTATAGTATTTATAATATTATTATTTCTATTAATTTAGTAAGTTTCTATAAGTTTATAGTATTTATATAATTACTAAAGAGCTATAATATTAATTATTAAGTATTTTTCCTTAGTTATACTTAGCTTTATAAAGCACTTATATAATAATAATAAGTTAATATAGATTATTATTAGGATTTATAGGAATTTAAGGTATTTTATAAGGGTATTTAAAGTTATACTAATAATATAAGCTATATTAATACCTTAAACTATTCTATATAGCTTAGAAGTAAGCATACTCTTTATAACTCTTTTACTTTTAGTAAAGCTATATATAATAATATTTCTATAAAGCTTAAATTTAATATTCTTACTACTTTTAGTTTTATTACTAATAATAATTATAAAGCTTATTTAAAAGCTAAGGTTTTTATTATTTATAAAAGATTTATTAATAAATATATAAAGTACTATTATTAGTAGATTTATTATAAAATACCTTAGTTTATAATTAGTATTATTAATTTATTATTAAATTCTTTTATTAAGATTATTTATATTAATTTAGTTAGGGTTTTAAGCTTAAGCTATTATAAAAAAGTTATAAGCTACCTTAGGTTAGTATATTATTAAAATATATACTTCTTAAGTATATTCTTTAATATATTTTTACTTTATAGTAAAATTATTAGCTTTTATAGTTTTAAGGTTATTACTTTAACCTTTTTATATTAATATAACTATATTATTACTATTATTAATTAAGATATAACTATTAAAAATAAGAAAACTTTTTAAAGTTAGTTTTTATTTAAGCTTTATTATAAAGTTAGCCTTTTAAAGCTTAACCTTTTCTTTATTAAAGAAAATAAGGTTACTAAGTTTAAATATATTATTAGTTTATATACTAATTATTCTAAAGTAGTTAGTATTACTTAAAGTAATAAAAAGGTATAGGTTATAGCTTAATATATTTATTTAAAGGTTTTTTTATAGTATTTTAAATAAGTTACCTATTAATATATTCTTACTTTTATAATTTTATATAATAGTTTAATAACTTTTATTATTATACCTTTTAGGTATAAATATTTAATTTACTTTAATAGCTTTATAAGTATTAGCTTATTAAGATTAGTTTATAATTAAATATAGACTTATCTAATATTTCAAATCTAAAAAAAAATTTTCTTTAGTATTAATAAGGGTACTAATACTATAATTAACCTTTAGCCTACTCTTTAGATTATTAGGAATTATATAAGAATTAATGCTTTCTTTTAGTTACTATACCTTTAAATTATTAGCTTTAATTTTTTATATAGCTAGTTAGTCCCTTTTCTCTTAACTTTTTATATTATATAAGAGTAAAATAAGCATTAGTTTCTATATTTTCTTTAGTTAAAAGTTATAAATTTAAATATATTTTTTACTAATAATATATTAACCTTAGCTTAGTTTAATTTCTTAAAGGGATTACCTTTTATAGTAATTTTACCTTATTTTCTAAGGTTTACTATAAGTTAGGTATTACTTCTTTTTTTTATTATAATATAGGCTATAATAATAGCTTTATAGTTTAAAGTTATTAAGTTTTTCTTTTTATTTCTAATTTCCTTTTCTTTTTCTTTATATTTAATAGCTTTTTTTATTACTTTTAGGCCCTTCCCTATAGGGAAGGGGAAATTATACCTTAAGCTATTAGTATATATACTAAAACTATTATAGGTAGTAATAATAAATTTACCTAATATTATTAGTTCCCTTAGTATTACCCCTCTTTTTAAATTCCCTTAATACTATACCTTTTTTATTATTTTTTTTTTATATATTTCTCTTTTAATACTAATCCCTTCTTTTTTTTTTAATATATTATAAGGGATATTAATAGTTTTAGCTTTATAAAGAGGTTTTTTTAAAAGGTATACCCTCTCTTTAAACTAGCTTCCTTTATATACTTTATTTATAATTAGTAAAGTTTTAAACTCCCTTTACCTTACTAAGTTCTTTAGTATATTATTTCTATATTTCTTTTCATTAATATCTTTTTTTTTAATAAACTTTTTATAAAAACTAATAAAATCCCCTTTTAAATACTTATTACTATTAAAGGTAGTAAGGAATTACCTTAATAGCTTATTAGCTAAGAAGGTAATAGGGTACTTTCTTAGTTAGCCCTATAGCTTTTAGCTAGTTTTCCCTAGCCCTTTAGCTTATAAGTATAATACTATTTTTTTATAGTTTTTAGTTAAAAAAAAATACTTCTTTAAGTATTCTAAGCCTTTATAAAAAGGTTAAGAGGTCTCTTTATTCTTTATAGTTAGTTTATAATTATTATAAAGCTTTTTTTTTTATAATACTTAGGGTATAGTTAGGTGCTTTAGTATATATATAGGGTTTTATAATAATGCTATAGAATTTTATTATACTATTTAGTATCTTTACTATATATATTTTACTATTAATATTTAAAAGCTTATAAAGGCTATATTAGCTACCTTTTTTATATTAAATATAAACTTCTAACTATAGTATTAGTTAGTAAGTTAATGTTATATTAAGTTTATAATAAGTTTAAAGGGTATTAGTAACTTATTATTTTACAAGGTATATTTAGGCTTTTTTAATAGCTTTATAAAAAACTATAGCTTTTTTAGTAATTAAGAAGCTTAAGGTAATTTATTTATTAGGTATAGGTATATACTAAATATAAGTAAGGTAGAAATAAAACTATTAAGTTTAGTAGAGTTATTAATAGCTTTAATAGTTATTTGAAGGTATTATAAAGGGGTAAGGATATTACTAACCTTACTTTTAATAATATTATATACTCTTCTTAATAGGGTATAATACCTTTGAATTTTATTAATACTTTAATAAGCTTTTATAAAGACCTTATTTATATTAATAGCTAAAAGATATATTAAATACTTAAACTTAGTAAATATAAAGTTTTTTTTAGTATTATAAATAATTTAATTAAGTAAGCTAAAATATATATTAATTTAGTATTCTTTAAGGGCACTTTATATATTATAGGCTTTTTACTTTTATAGTTTAAGGAATTTAACTATAGAGAATACTATAGTAGTATTAATAATATAAAGAATAAGCTAGTTATTAATCTAAAGAATATTAATAAGAATCTTATAGTTAAAGTTAATATTATCTTTAAGGGAAAACTTAAATTAGCCTAAAGCTTTACTATTTATTTAGTAATAGTAGTATTTCTTTATAAGCTTTTATATTATATTAATATAAGCTTCTTTACTAATATACTTTAATAACTTCATAAGCTTATTAATAAAGAGGTAGCTAAATCTTTAGTAAAGTTAATAGATTTTAGTCTTAAAAAGGTAAAATATAGTAGCTTTCTTAGCTTTAAAAGTTTATTAAAAATATTCTTATTTTCTTACAATAGAAACTCTTTTTTAGCTTTAAATTAATATATTTTAAAGATTATTAAGCTTTATACTTATTTTATGTATATTTAAGATATAAAATAGAAATAGGGTTAATATATTAAGAATATAAAAATTAATATTACTAAAAACTATAGAAACCTAAAGGATTCTATAAGAAGTTACTAAGCCAGTACTAAATATAATATTATATAGCTAAGTATCTTTAATTTAAAGGTAAGGTATTTATTTAATAAAAGCCTTAACCTAAGTAATTTTAGTAGTTAAGATTTTAGTTATATTAGTATTTAGAAGAATACCCTAAAATACCTCCTTAATATATCTTTTTTTTAAAATAAAGTATTAGTAGTTATTAAGTATAATAAAGGTTTAAAAGTTATTATTAAATATTCTATATATAAATACCTAGTTCTTAAGGATTCTAAATAGGGATAACCTATACTCCTTTAAGGAGTTTTTATTAATATTATTATTAGTTAGTAAGGCTGAAGTAGCTAAAAAGAACTAGGTATATATAATCTAGGGGGGGTTAGTCTTTTACTTATATATTCTAGATATACAGAATATATTTATAGATTCCTATATATAGTCCCTAGTATTATTATTATTATTTATAAAGCTTTTATTATTATTATTTTCCTTAAAAGAACTGTTAAAAATAACAGGGTTATTTATAGGGGATTCCTCACTATTAGTGCTATAATTATAGCGCTGATAGAAGCACTTTATAGGGGGCTTTGTAAGCCAGTGCAAGCCGGCAAGCGTGCGCGCGCGCGGGCGGCACAACCACGGAATTCCGACCAAAGGTCACGTGTGTGGGCTCGCAGCTGCAGGGTCCCCACAAATCCTCACTTTTCGACCTTTTTTGCTCATTCTGACAGCTACGCAGTCGGACTGACAGCTGCAAGGTGGGCCTAGTCTTTAGGTTGGATTTATAAGGCAACCAGCAAAGATACAGAGGAACGGATTGAAGGATGTGACTAAGCCAGCTAACGGCTGCTTAGTTAAGGAAGGTGGCTACCCTATAATATGTGTTTTTTACTGTTTTTCTTAATAAGGAGGAATTTATAAAAAGTCTTAGAACTAGATTCTTTATCGCTAAATTCCGGGCTTTCTTTCTATATATATATCTAAAAATTAGTTTTTTAGTGTTACACGTTAATTTTCACTAAGTCAACCGATTGCAAGCACGTTAGCAGCCAATTTGTATAGCTATGAGTCTATTTTTTTGTTTTCCTATATAAATAAATTTTACAGAAAATAGAAAGTGGCTCACGAAGCCTAGCTAGCGACTAGGATCCACCGATAAGGTCGGTGGGTATGTAAGGGAAGGAAGTGAAAAACCCCCTCACAGCCGCCGACCGTACGGACCGTTAGAATCACTCTTGCCAGCTGCGTATACCTGTAAAGTCAGATATTAGATATAATTTATTGGATATTATTATTACAAATTCTTTAGCGAATTGAATAGTGCTAAAAGCAACGCAAAAGCTTCCATTTTACGTAAGATATAGTGGACTGCAGCTTGCTGCAGTGCTCTGCTCTACAGAGCAGTGGATCTGTACATGCACGCTCACTAAGCCCACTACCTTAGTAAGCTGTGCTCTATAGCACCCACCTCCATTATTTTTAATAAGAACCTTTAAGGGTTCATAAAAAGGTAATAAATTTTTTCATTAGTTAAAGGGTTTTTATACCTATTACTTTTCTATTACTTTTTCTTTCCTTATTATTACTTATATTAAGGGTAGTTTATAAACTAGTATCCTTATTTACTATAAATAAAGCATTTTTATAGGAAATAGGAAGAATAAAAAGGTTTTCTATAATTTAAGATTTTAAAATATAAAGTTATAGTAGCTTTACTATATCCTCTATTTATAAATAATGTTTTGTTTTTTATAAAAGAGGTGTTGCCTTTTATTATTTATTATATAGAGCTTATAGCCTCCTTAATATAAAAGCATTTCCTAAGGTTACCTATAACCCCTTTATAGGTTAGTAAGTAACTATAGAGAGTATTGTAATATTTAAGAACACTACTAATAAAAGTAAGGAGTTATTAATAAAGCTCTATATTAACTATAGAAGAGTTAAAGAGACTATAATAAATTCTCTTAAGGTTTTTAATAAAAAGATCTAGGCATTATAGCTTAGTCTTATTAGGGTTATTATTAATAACCTTATATAGTGTTATAGTATTCTACTTAATTCTATAGAAATGCTAGTTACTCTTAGTTTTAAAATTGCTTTTTATATAAGCAGTAAGCTTATGAAAAGGGAGCTTTTTATAGGCTAACTTATCTAAATAATATATAAAGGCATCCTTTACTAATATAATTAGAAAAGCATAATGCTATATCTCTAAAGGGATATTATAATAAATATACCTATCCCTAAAGATATTTACCTTTAGGGTAAGGAAGTTATATATTTTCCTAGTATATTTATCCTCTTTTATATATACTTTTATAAGTATTAGAAATAATAGAGGTGGGTGCTATAGAGCACAGCTTACGAAGGTAGTAGGCTAAGTAAGCGTGTATGTACAGATCCACTGCTCTGCAGAGCAGAGCACTGCAGCAAGCTATAGTCAGCTATATCTCATAAAATATAGAAGCTTTTGCATTACTTTTAGCACTATTTAATTCACTAAAGAATTTACAATAATAATATCCAATGAATTATATCTAATATCTAACTTTATAGGTGTGCGTGGCTAGCAAGAGTGATTCTAATGGTCTGTACGGTCGGCGGCTGTGAGGGGGTTTTTCACTTCCTTCCCTCTTAGCCACTAACTATACAGACCATTAGAATCACTCTTGCTAGCCACGCACACCTGCAAAGTTAGATATTAGAAATAATAAAGGTAGGTGCTATAGAGCATAGCTTACTAAGGTAGTGGGCTTAGTAAGCATGTATATATAGATCCACTGCTCTACAGAGCAGAGCACTATAGTAAGCTACAGTCCACTATATCTCACAAAATATAGAAGCTTTTGCGTTGCTTTTAGCACTATTTAATTTGCTATAGAATTTACAATAATAATATCTAATAAATTATATCTAATATCTAACTTTACAGGTATGCGTGGCTAGTAAGAGTGATTCTAATAGTCTATATAGTTAGTAGCTATAAAGGGGTTTTTTACTTCCTTCCCTTATATACCTACTAACTTTATTAGTAGATTCTAGTTACTAGCTAGGCTTTATAAGCTACTTTTTATTTTCTATAAAATTTATTTATATAGGAAAATAAAAAAATAAACTTATAGCTATATAAATTAGCTATTAATATACTTATAATAAGTTAACTTAGTAAAAATTAATATATAACACTAAAAAATTAATTTTTAAATATTTATATAGAAAGAAAGCCTAGAATTTAGTAATAAAGAATTTAGTCCTAAGACTTTTTATAAATTCCTCTTTATTAAGAAAAATAGTAAAAAATATATATTATAGGGTAGCTACCTTCCCTAACTAAATAGCTATTAGCTAGTTTAGTTATATTCTTTAATTTATTCCTTTATATCTTTACTAGTTGCCTTATAAATCTAATCTAAAGACTAAGCCTACCTTATAGCTATTAGTTTAACTATATAACTGTTAGAATAGGTAGAAAAGGTTAAAAAGTAAGGATTTGTAGGGACCTCGCAGCTGCAAGCCCATGCACACGTAACCTTCGGTCAGAATTCCGTAGTTATGCCACCCGCGCGCGCGCATGCTTGCCGGCTTGCACTGGCTTATAAAGCCCCTTATAAAGTGCTTCTATTAGCGCTATAATTATAGCACTAATAGTGAGGAATCCCCTGTAAATAACCCTATTATTTTTAATAATAAGTTTACCTAGAATTTGCTACCTTTAGTTATTTAAAATCCTATCTAGATTATTATTATATAGTAGGTTCTAAAGGGCTTAGTTAGGTAGGTTTTTATAGAAAAATTTAGGGTTCTTTTTAAAAGAATCCCTTTATTAGCTAAATTAATTAATAGGAGTATAAGTAAGGAAATTAAGGTTAGGCTATAGAGGGGGGTAAGATAGCTATTAATAGGGCTTATAAGAGTTATTATTTAGGTTTAAATATATTAAAAGGGGGTAATAACTTATATTTAAAGGAGGATTCTATATAAACTAGTGTTAGTAGCCTAGTTATATATAAGATTAAGGTATTAAGAGCTTTAAATAATAAAGGGAATTTTTAACCTTAGTAAAAGGAAATATTTTCTTAAGCTATTAGTTTAAATACTTAAGTAGTTTAAAAAGGGAAAGAGGAATTAAAGGTTAAATCCTTTTTATAAATAAAACCCTATTATTTTATAAAAAATTTTAGAAGCTACTTTAAAGATATATACTTATTTTCTAAAAGTAAAAGATATTTTAGTTTTAAAAGTCTTTTTAAAAGTTATTAATAAGCTCCTTTTTAGTTTATTCTCTTAACTTATAGTAATAAATAATATATATAATTTAATTATTAAAGGCTAATATTATTATATTATTAAAGTTAGGGTTTTTATAAGCTTTTTTTTATTTTAATAAAATAATACTATGAAATAGGTAAAGTTACTTTAAAAGAGAGTTTTTTAATAGGTAAATTAAACTAGTAACTAATAGTGCTTTATTATTATTATAAGTCCTTTCCTATATTTCTTATTAAATAGTATTTTAAGGAGTTAGTAAAGCTATAGTTAGTTTTTATAGCTTTAGTAGCTAAATCTTTAAAAGCCTTTCTTTTATTTATTTTTAAAGGGGGGTTTTTACCTTTTAATATAGTTTTTTATAATAAATAAAATAAATACTAGTATTTATTTAATAGTAAGGGCTTTCTTTATTAAAGTCTAACTTTATTAGTTATAGTAAAGTTTTCTTTCTTAGTATAGTAATAGGGGTTTTAAATACCTTAAAAGCTATCTCTTTTTTTATAGTTAACCCTTATAAATCTATAGTTATTACTAACTACTAATTAGTATTAGGAATAACTTATAAAGGGAAAATAGATACTAAAATATATATATAATAAAAATAATATAAAAAAGGTTTATTATTAATAATTCTTCTAAGCTAAGAGCTAAGCTTATAAAGTAAGAAAAAGGTAGTGTTATAGCTATATATACAGTTAGCAGTGCAGCCAATCAGACTGCATGCATCGTTGTGGCAGACCCACCCGGTTGCACACACACGCTGCACCTGGCGTTTTGCCTGCACTAAGGTTTTGCCGTTAAGAGCAATTCTAATAATAAGTTTATTAAGTAATTAATTAATTAAAGCTATAGCTATATTATTAAAGTAGTGTTAAAGTGTTAAAAGTATTAAAAGCTAAGGGATATTTAAGTTAGTTATAGTATAATACTATACTATAATAATTATAGTTTAATTTTTATACTTAGCTATACTATTAGTTTATAAGTAATATATTATTATTATAAAGAATTTTACTTTTAACTTATAAAAAAGTATAGTTTAAAGGTGTTAAAAATAACAGGGTTATTTATAGGGGATTCCTCACTATTAGTGCTATAATTATAGCGCTAATAGAAGCACTTTATAGGGGGCTTTATAAGCCAGTGCAAGCCGGCAAGCGTGCGCGCGCGCAGGCGGCACAACCACGGAATTCCGACCAAAGGTCACGTGTGTAGGCTCGCAGCTGTAGGGTCCCTATAAATCCTTACTTTTCGACCTTTTTTGCTTATTCTAACAGCTATGTAGTCAGACTAATAGCTATAAGGTGGGCCTAGTCTTTAGGTTAGATTTATAAGGTAACTAGTAAAGATATAGAGGAATGGATTAAAGAATATAACTAAGCTAGCTAATAGCTACTTAGTTAGGGAAGGTAGCTACCCTATAATATATATTTTTTACTATTTTTCTTAATAAAAAGGAATTTATAAAAAGTCTTAGGACTAGGTTTTTTATTACTAAATTCTAGGCTTTCTTTCTATATATATATCTAAAAATTAGTTTTTTAGTGTTATATATTAATTTTTACTAAGTTAATTAATTATAAGCATGTTAGTAGCTAATTTATATAGCTATAAGTCTATTTTTTTATTTTCCTATATAAATAAATTTTATAAAAAATAGAAAGTAGCTTATATAGCCTAGCTAGTAACTAGGATTTACTAATAAGGTTAGTGGGTATATAAGGGAAGGAAGTAAAAAACCCCTTTATAGCCGCTAACTATATAGACTATTAGAATTACTCTTACTAGCTACGCACACCTATAAAGTTAGAGATTAGATATAATTTTTATTAGATATTATTATTATAAATTCTTTAGCGAATTAAATAGTGCTAAAAGTAACGCAAAAGCTTCTATTTTATATAAGATATAGTGGACTATAGCTTACTATAGTGCTCTGCTTTGCAAAGTAGTAGATCTATATATGCATGCTTACTAAGCCCACTACTTTAGTAAGCTATGCTCTATAGCACTTACCTTTATTATTTTTAATAGGTTATAAGCCTAGGAGAGAACTTTTAGTATTTAGAAAATTTACTAAATTTTTGTATAATAAAGAAAAATATTACTATATTTATAAAGAGTGTAAAAGCTACTTATTCCTTCTATAAAAAGAATAAATTTGCTAAAAAGAAGTTTTCCCTTCTATAAAATAGGAAAGAATATAATATAGAAGAATTCCTACTTCTATAAAAACTTAGAATTAGTAAAGAATTAGGATATTTTACCCTATAAGATTTTCTTATAAATAAAATAAAAATTATAGAAGACTTTACTTCTATAAAAAGAAAGATATAGAAGATTCCTACTTCTATAAAAAAAAAAAAAAAAAAAGGGAAGATAT
>AFRA01001328.1:0-11103 GCA_000223055.1 Claviceps fusiformis PRL 1980
TAATATTTTAATATTATATTAATAGTGCTGTAGAGGATATATTAAAGGTTTATATAATAGCTTATTTTAATAATATCTTTATTTATACTAATAGTATATATAAAAAGTATATATAGTATACTAAGGAGATCCTTTCCTATCTTTCATAAGCTAGCTTATATTTAAACCTTAGGAAGTGTACCTTTAGTGTAACTAAGGTTAAGTATTTAGAGTTTATAGTATAAGCTAGCTATATAATATAGCTTAATCTAGCCAAGGTAGCTACTATTTATAAATAAAAAATATTAATATTGTTGGGAATAACTTATAAAGGGAAAACAAATACTAAAATGCATGCATAACAAAAACAACGTAAAAAGGGTCTATTATTAATGATTCTTCTAAGCTAAGAGCTAAGCTCGTAAAGTGAGAAAAAGGTAGTGTTATAGCCACGCGTGCGGTCAGCAGTGCAGCCAATCAGACTGCGTACATCATTATAGCGGACCTACCTAGTTACCTATATACGCTATACCTAGCGTTTTACCTACACTAAGGTTTTACTATTAAGAGCAATTCTAACACTAAGGAATTCTCTCTTTTTATAAAAGAAATTACTTAAAGAGTAGCTAAAAAAATAAATAAAAAATCTTAGTTAAAGGAAGTATTATTAAATAAATCCTAACTATAAAATATAGGGATATAATTAGCTATAGTTAGGGATTCTATAGGTTATAGTTATTATTATTACTTTTATATAGTTTATATATACTTTACCTACCCTTTAATTTAAATATTAGCTTTATTAGTATTAATAAAGGTTTTTAATGCTTTATTAAGTAAAGCCTTTATTATAGTATTTATAATATTATTATTCCTATTAATTTAGTAGATTTCTATAAATTTATAGTATTTATATAATTACTAAAGAGCTATAATATTAATTATTAAGTATTTTTCCTTAGTTATACCTAGCTTTATAAAGCACTTATATAGTAATAATAAGTTAGTATAAATTATTATTAAAATCTATAGGAATTTAAGGTATTCTATAAGGGTATTTAGGGTTATACTAATAGTATAGGCTATATTAGTACCTTAAACTATTCTATATAGCTTAAAAGTAAGTATACTTTTTATAACTCTTTTACTTTTAGTAAAGCTATATATAATAATATTTCTATGAAGCTTAAATTTAGTATTCTTACTACTTTTAGTCTTATTATTAATAATAATTATAAAGCTTATTTAAAAGCTAAGGTCTTTATTATTTATAAAAGACTTATTAATAAATATAAAGAGTATTACTATTAGTAAATTTATTATAAAATACCTTAGCTTATAGTTAGTAGTATTAATTTACTATTAAATTCTCTTATTAAGCTTGTTTATATTAATTTAGTTAGGTTCTTAAGCTTAAGCTACTATAGAAAGGTTATAGGCTACCTTAGGTTAGTATATTATTAAAATATATACCCCTTAAGTATATTCTTTAATATATCTTTACTTTATAGTAGAATTATTAACTTTTATAGTTTTAAGGTTATTACTTTACCCTTTTTAGGTTAATATAACTATATTATTACTATTATTAGTTAAGATATAACTATTAAAAATAAAGGGACTTTTTAAAGTTAGTTTTTATTTAAGCTTTATTATAAAGCTAGCCTTTTAAAGCTTAACCTTTTCTTTATTAAAGAAAGTAAAGTTACTAAGTTTAAATATATTATTAGTTTATATACTAACTACCTTAAAGTAGTTAGTATTACCTAAAGTAATAAGAAAGTATAGGTTATAGCTTAATATACTTATTTAAAGGTTTTCTTTATAGTGCTTTAAATAAATTGCTTATTAGTGTATTCTAGCTTCTATAATTCTATATAATAACTTAATAACTTTTATTATTATACTTTTTAGATATAAATATTTAATTTACTTTAATAGCTTTATAAGTATTAGCCTATTAAGATTAGTTTATAATTAAATATAGGCTTATATAATATTTTAAATCTAAAAAAAAATTTCTTTAGTGCTAGTAAGAGTGCTAGTATTATAATTAACCTTTAGTTTACTTTTTAAATTATTAGGAATTATATAAGAATTAGTACTTTCTCTTAGTTACTATACCCTTAAATTATTAGCTTTAATTTTTTATATAGTTAGTTAGTCCCTTTTCCCTTAACTTTCTATACTATATAAGAGTAAAATGGGCATTAGTTTCTATACTTCTTTTAGTTAAAAGTTATAAATTTAAATACACCTTTTACTAATAATGCATTAACCTTAGCTTAGTTTAACTTCTTAAAGGGTTTACCTTTTATAGTAATTTTGCCTTATTTTCTAAGGTTTACTATAAGTTAGGCATTACTTCTTTCCTTTACTATAATATAGGCTATAGCAGTAGCCTTATAGTTTAGAGTTATTAGGTCCTTCTCTTTATTCCTAATTTCCTTCTCTTCCTCCCTATATCTAGTAGCCTCCCTTATTACTTTTAAGCCCTTCCCTATAGGGAAGGGGAAATTACACTTTAGGCTACTAATATTGTTGAAAATAACAGGGTTATTTATAGGGGATTCCTCACTATTAGTGCTATAATTATAGCGCTGATAGAAGCACTTTATAGGGGGCTTTGTAAGCCAGTGCAAGCCAGCAAGCATGCGCGCGCGCGGGTGGCACAACCACGGAATTCCGACCGAAGGTTATGTATGCATAGGCTTACAGCTACAAGGTCCCTATAAATCCTTACTTTTTAACCTTTTCTACCTATTCTAATAGTTATATAGTTAGACTAATAGCTATAAGGTAGGCCTAGTCTTTAGGTTAGATTTATAAGGCAACTAGTAAAAATATAAAGAAATGGATTAAAGGATATAATTAAGCTAGCTAATAGCTACTTAGTTAAGGAAGGTAGCTACTTTATAATATATATTTTTACTATTTTTCTTAAAAAAAAGGAATTTATAAAAAGTCTTAGGACTAGATTCTTTATTACTAAATTCTAGGCTTTCTTTCTATATAAATATTTAAAAATTAGTTTTTTAGTGTTATATATTAATTTTTACTAAGTTAACTAATTATAAGTATATTAGTAGCTAATTTATATAGCTATAAGTCTATTTTTTTATTTTTCTATATAAATAAATTTTATAAAAAATAGAAAGTAGCTTATAAAGCCTAGCTAGTAACTAGAATTTATTAATAAGGTTAATAAGTATATAAGGGAAGGAAGTAAAAAACCCCCTTATAGCTACTAACTATATAGACTGTTAGAATCACTCTTACTAGCTATATACACCTATAAAGTTAAATATTAAATATAATTTATTAAATATTATTATTATAAATTCTTTAGCAAATTAAATAGTGCTAAAAGCAACGCAAAAGCTTCTATATTTCGTGAGATATAGTGGACTGTAGCTTGCTGCAGTGCTCTGCTCTGCAGAGCAGTGGATCTGTACGTGCACGCTCACTAAGCCCACTACCTTAGTAAGCTGTGCTCTATAGCACCCACCTCTATTATTTCTAATAAATATATATACTAAGGCTATTATAGGTAGTAATAATAAATTTACCTAGCACTATTAGTCCTCCTAGCACTACCCCTCCCCTTAAATTCCCTTAGTACTATACCCCCTTTATTATCCCCCTCTTATATACCTCTCTTTTAGTACTAGTCCTTTCTCTTTCCTTTAGTATATTATAAGGAATATTAGTAGTTTTAGCTTTATAAGGAGGTTCCCCTAAAGAGTATACCCCCTCTCTAAACTAGCTTCCCTTATATACTCTACCTATAATTAATAGGGTTTTAAACTCCCCTTACCTTACTAAGTTCCTTAGTATATTATCTTTATATTCCTTCTTTTTAGTGCCTTTCTTTTTAATAAATTCTTTATAAAAACTAATAAAATCCCCTTTTAAATACCTACTACTACTAAAGGTAGTAAAGGACTGCCTTAGTAGCCTATTAGCTAAGAAGGTAATAGGGTGTTTTCTTAGTTAGCCTTATAGCCTTTAGCTAGTTTTCCCTAGCCTTTTAGCTTATAAATATAGTGCTACTTTTTTATAGTCTTTAGTTTAGGAAAAACACTTCTTTAGGCATTCTAAGCCTTTATAAGGGGGTTAAAAGGTCTTTTTATTTCTTATAGTTAGCTTATAATTATTATAAAGCTTTTTTTCTTCTTTTATAGTGCTTAAAGTATAGTTAGGTACTTTAGTATATATATAAGGTTTTATAATAGTGCTATAGAATCTTATTACACTATTTAGCATTTCTACTATATATATTTTACTATTAATATTTAAAAGCTTATAGAGGCTATACTAGCTACCTTTTTTATATTAAATATAAACTTCTAACTATAGTATTAGTTAAAAGGTTAGTGCTATATTAGGTCTATAATAGGTATAGAGTGTATTAATAACCTATTATTTTATAAGGTACTTCTAGGCTTTATTAATAGCTTTATAAAGAACTATAGCCCTTTTAGTAACTAAGAAGCTTAAAGGTAATTTATTTATTAAGTATAAGTATATACTAAATATAAGTAGGGTAGGAATAAAGCTATTAAGTTTAGTAAAGTTATTAATAGCTTTAATAACTATTTAAAGGCATTATAAGGGGGTAAGGATATTATTAACCTTACTTTTAATAATATTATACACTTTTTTTAATAAAGTATAATACCTTTTAATCTTATTAATACTTTAGTAGGCTTTTATAAGGACCTTATCTATATTAATAGCTAGGAGATATACTAAATGCTTAAACTTAGTAGATATAAAGTTCTTTTTAGTGTTATAAATAATTTAGTTAGGTAGGCTAAAATATATATTAATTTAGCATTCTTTAAGGGTATTTTATATATTATAGGCCTTTTTCTTTTATAGTTTAAGGAATTTAGCTACTTAAAATACTATAGTAGTATTAATAATATAAAGAATAGGCTAATCATTAATCTAAAGGATATTAATAAGGATTTTATAATTAAAGTTAATATTATTTTTAAGGGAAAACTTAAATTAGCCTAAGGCTTTATTATTTATTTAGTAATAAAAGTATTCCTTTATAAGCTTTTATATTATATTAATATAAGCTTCTTTACTAGCGCACTTTAATAACTTTATAAGGTTATTAATAAAGGAGTAGCTAAATCTCTAGTAAAGTTAATAGATTTTAGTTTTAAAAAGGTAGAATATAGTAGCTTTCTTAGCTTTAAAAGTCTACTAAATGTATCCCTATTTCCTTATAATAGAAACTCTTTTTTAGCCTTAAATTAATATATTTTAGAGATTATTAAGCTTTATACCTATTCTATCTATATCTAAAATATAGAATAAAAATAAGGTTAATATATTAAGAATATAAAAATTAATATTACTAAAGACTATAGGAACCTAAAGGATTTTATAAAAAGTTACTAAGCTAGCACTAAATATAATATTATATAGCTAAGTATCTTTAATTTAAAGGTAAGGTATTTATTTAATAAAGGCCTTAACTTAGGCAATTCTAGTAGTTAAGATTCTAGTTATATTAGTATCTAAAAGAATACCCTAAAATACCTCCTTAGTGTATCTTTTCTTTAAAATAAAGCATTAGTAGTTATTAGGTATAATAAAGGTTTAGAAGTTATTACTAGATATTCTATATATAAATACTTAGTCCTTAAGGATTCTAAATAGAGATAATTTATACTTCTTTAAGGAATTCTTATTAATATTATTATTAGTTAGTAAGGCTAAAGCAGCTAAAAAGAACTAAGTATATATAATTTAGGGGGGGTTAGTTTTTTACTTATATATTTTAGATATAAAGAATGTATTTATAGATTCCTATATATAGTCTCTAGTATTATTATTATTATCTATAAAGCTTTTATTATTATTATTTTTCTTAAAAGAACCTTTAAGGGTTTATAGGAAGGCAATAAATTTCTTATTAATTAAAGAGTTCTTATACTTATTACTTTTCTACTATTTCTCCTTTATTTATTATTACTTATATTAGGGGTAGTTTATAGACTAGCATTCTTATTTACTATAAATAAAGCATTTTTATAGGAAAGGGAAAGAATAAAGAGGTTTTCTATGATTTAAAATTCTAAAATATAGAGTTATAGTAGCTTTATTATATCTTTTATTTATAAATAATATTTTATTTTTTATAAAAAAAGTGTTATTTTCTATTATTTATTATATAAAGGTTATAGCCTCTTTAATATAAAAGCATTTCCTAAGGTTACCTATAACCCCTTTATAGGTTAGTAAGTAAGTATAAAGGGTATTATAGCATTTAGAAACACTACTAATAAAAGTAAGAAGTTATTAATAAAGCTTTATATTAACTATAGAAGAGTTAAAGAGACTATAATAGATTCTCTTAAGGTTTTTAATAAGAAGGTTTAGGTACTATAGCTTAGTTTTATTAGGGTTATTATTAATAACCTTCTATAGTGTTATAGTATTTTACTTAATTCTATAAAAGTACTAGTTACTCTTAGTTTTAAAATTTCTTTTTATATAGGTAGTAAGCTTATTAAAAGGGAGCTTTTTATAGGCTAACTTATCTAAATAATATATAAAGGCATTTTTTATTAATATAATTAGAAAAGTATAGTACTATATCTCTAAAGAGATATTATAATAAATATACCTATCCCTAAAGATATTTACCTTTAGGGTAAGAAAGTTATATATTTTTTTAGTATATTTATTCTCTTTTATATATACTTTTATAAGTTTACTTAGAATTTACTATATTTAGTTATTTAAGATCCTACTTAGATTATTATTATATAATAGGTTTTAAAGGGCCTAGTTAGGTAGGTTTTTATAGAAAAATTTAGGGTTCTTCTTAAAAGAATCCCTTTATTAGCTAAATTAATTAATAGAAATATAAGTAGGGAAATTAAGGTTAGGCTATAAAGGGAGGTAAGATATTTATTAATAGGGCCTATAAGAGTTATTATTTAGGTTTAAATATATTAAGGGGGTGTAATAACTTATATTTAAAGAAGGATTCTATATAAACTAGTATTAATAGCTTAGTTATATATAAAATTAAGGTATTAAAAGCTTTAAATAATAAAAGGAATTTTTAACTTTAATAAAAAGAAATATCTTCTTAAGCTATTAATTTAAATACTTAAGTAATTTAAAAAAGAAAAGGGGAATTAAAGGTTAAATTCTTTTTATAAATAAAACCTTATTATTTTATAAGAAATTCTAAAAGCTACTTTAAAGATATATACTTATCTTCTAAAAGTAGAAGATATTTTAGTCTTAAAAGTCTTCCTAAAAGTTATTAATAAGCTCCTTTTTAGTCTATTCTCTTAACTTATAATAATTAATAATATATATAATTTAATTATTAAAAGCTAATATTATTATATTACTAAGGTTAGGGTTTTTATAGGCTTTTTTTTATTTTAGTAAAATAATATTATTAAATAAGCAAAGTTACTTTAAAAGGGAGTTTTTTAATAGGTAAATTAAACTAATAATTAATAATACTTTATTATTATTATAAGTTCTTTTTTATATTTTTTATTAAATAGTATTTTTAAAAGTTAATAAAGCTATAATTAGTTTCTATAGCTTTAGTAGCTAAATCTTTAAAAGCCTTTTTTTTTTTATTTTTAAAAAGAGCTTTTTACCTTTAAAATATAGTTTTTTATAATAAATAAAATAAATATTAGTATTTACTTTATAGTAAAAGCTTTCTTTATTAAAGTTTAACTTTATTAGTTATAGTAAAGTTTCCTTCCTTAGTATAGTAATAGGGGTCTTAAATACCTTAAAAGCTATCTCTTTTTTTATAGTTAATTTTTATAAATCTATAGTTATTACTAATTATTAATTAGTATTAGGAATAACTTATAAAGGGAAAATAAATACTAAAATATATATATAATAAAAACAATATAAAAAGGGTTTATTATTAATAATTCTTCTAAGCTAAGAGCTAAGCTTATAAAGTAAGAAAAAGGTAGTGTTATAGCCACGCATACGGTCGGCAGTGCAGCTAATTAGACCGCGTGCATCGTTGTGGCGGACCCACCCGGTCGCCCACACACGCTGCACCCGGCGTTTTGCCTGCACCGAGGTTTTGCCGTTGAGAGCAATTCCAACAAATATAGCTATAAAGTATATATAGTTTTTTAGGCTTTATAAACTTTTACTAAAAATTTATAGCTAACTTTTTAAACCTTATTAAACCTTTACTTAACTTTACTAAAAAGAATACTTTATTTATTTAGTTTTTAGCTTACTAAATAGCCTTTTAATGCCTTAAAGATATATTTTCCTTAGCTTTAATCCTAGCTTAATAAAATCCTACCTTAAATATAATAGTAAAGGCTAATATATTAAGGGAGGCTATTAAAGGCTGCCTTTTATAGTATAATATAATAAATATACTATAATTTATTACTTATTACTTTACTTAGCTTATAGCTTTTTAATAAAACTATATAATTTATAATAAAAAGCTACTTAGTATTATTTTTTACCTTAAGGTATAGTTTACTAATGTTACGGTCCGTTCCCAGAGGCGGAACCCACCTCACAAAAGGAGGGTTCCGCCGCACATAGCTAGAGAGAATAACTTTAACTATACATACACTCAATTACCTACCTATAACTTAAGTGTTCCTTCTTCTTATAACTTTATAATATACTATACCTATTATATAAGTACCCCTATTTATATATAATATTTAGTATATAATAAGTAATAGTAATTACTATTTCTTTTATATACTTATTTATAGTATAAAAGCTAATAATAAAAACTATAAACCTTATATTAATAATAAAAGAAAACTAGTAAAGTTTACTTATTAGCCTAAATTCTTTAATTACTAGCTTTATTACTAAAAACTAATTATAGTAAATTTACTATTTTTAGGCTTTTTACTAAAACTTCCTTAACCTTAAGAATAGGAAGAGACTACTTTTATTATAAAAAAATATTAAAAACCTTTAAACTTTTACTAAATATTAATATATTAATAGTAACCTTTAGATTTATTTAAAGCCTTTAGCTATTAAAAGATTTATTTACTAAAACTCTATAGATTTTACTATAGTTAATATAAAGTAGAAATCAATAAAAGGTATTATTTATAAAGCTAAGTTAAAATACCTCTTTAAATAAGTAAATTTAGTATTAGAAAATAAAACTATAATACTAAAGAATAGTCTAAAATATATAAAAAACACCTATAATATAGGTATATATAATATTTCTAAAGATAAGTTAATAAGAGATTTAGTAAATATAGGAATTAAGGGGCTGCTAAAGACTTTAAATATTTTATTTTATACTAAAGAAAACTATACTTTCTTATAAAAAGGGAACTATATTAGTATTAGCTTTTATTAGAAAGCTATCCTAGAAATATAAATCTATTTTTATCTAACTTTTAGTGTATTAAATCCCTCTTTAGAAACCTTATTAAATCTTATAGAAATTAACTAATATAAGGTAATTTCCTACTTACTTAGTAATTAGAAAGAATATATACCTCCTTTATAAATAACTAAATTCTAGGGATAATAGTATAAGCCTAATATATATAATAAATTTTAATAGTTTCTTACTAATATATATAATTAGTAAGAGTCTATTCTTAGTAAGATTCACTATAATAGTATAAAGGAAATTAATAAAGCAGTAACCTATATAATAGCTATACTAAAGGCCTTTAAATTAGCTAAATCCTACTAATAAACTATAGAGTAAGCTTAATACTCTTTATAAACCTTTAAATAAATTCTAACCTTAAATATATAATACCTTATAGTATCTTTTAGGATAATAAGTATATAAATATAACTAGCCTATATAGTAACTCTTAATACCCTTTATACTAAGACTTCTTAGCTTTAAAGGTATTTAATTAATAAAGAGTTCTATAAAATTTTATATAACCCCTTACTTTATAATAAGCTACTCTTTAGGAATACTATATATACTTAGGGATTATTATTAATACCTATAGAATAGTAATCTAAAGATAAAAACCTTTATAATAATTTAGCTATTTAAGCCCTAAAGATAGTAAACTATTTAGTAAAACCTTCCTAGAAATTTAGTAATATTAAATACCTTAACCTTAAAATAGATTTAAATAATGTTAATAGTAAAGCTATTAAATATAAAGGTAAATTTATTATCTTTATAAATATAAACCTTTAAATCTAAGTAGTTAAGGATTACTATAGCTATACTAGCCTAAACTATTAAAAATAAATTATATACTAAGTTTAGTATCTTTTCTATAAAGCTACCTATATATAGTATTACTAGTATTTTAATAATATAAAAAGAGCTATAATATTCTATAACCTTAAGTTAGTATTTACTATAGTTAAAAAAGAATTTAGTATTAAAATTTAAAACGCTATTACTTAGCTTAACTAAGCTAAATTTATTATAAATAATATATTATTTAAGATATTCTTATAGGAATTTATAGTAAAGGTTCTTTTCTATATTAAGGCTAATAAAGAGTTTACTAACCTTTAGCTTTTTACTTATTTTTACTATAAGCTTTATATAAAGCTTTAGTAAATTTACCTTTAACTAATAAAATTTAACTACTAAAATATATATATTAACTTAATAAAGGGTAAGAGATATAACTTTAAGGACTTTATTTAAGGTAATAAAACCTACTATAAAATTAAAAGAAGTAAGGTTTAAGCCTTTACCTACCTCTTTATAAAGAATCTAGATTTAATAAATAATAATACTCCTTACCTTACTATAAAGGCTTATTAAAATAAGCTACCTTATTATAATAGCTATTATAGTAGTAGTTATAGCTTACTTTAATATTAATAAGGCAGTTACTACTAATACTTATAAAGCTATAAATAATATTATAATTTTAGTAATAGATATAATAGTAGGAATTACTAGCCTTAAGGCTACTGTTAAAAGTATATAAGCCTTTGTAATTCTAGTTCTAGGGATCCGGATCCCACCTCTCTTTTTTCAACAGGTTATGAGCCCGGTGGCGCAGTGGTCTGGCTGCACTGCACGCACCTTGCGTAAAAGCCACCATAGTGGAGCACTGCTCTGCGAGGCCGTGGGTTCAATTCCCGGCTATAACTAGAAAA
>AFRA01001329.1:0-11091 GCA_000223055.1 Claviceps fusiformis PRL 1980
TAATATTATTAAAAGCCTAGCTAGCTAAAAGGCATTAAAATTAGATAAACTTTTAGCTAGTTACCTTAAAGTTTAAAGTAAGCTACTAGCTAGAACTCTTACTTACTTACTTAATATATATTACTATATTAGCTACTACTTAGCTTTATTTTAGTAAATAAAAGTTATTATTCTTTATAAGCTAAGTAAAACCTTAATAAAGTAGTATAGAGTAAAGGCTTAGTACTTTATTTTACTTTTTAGTATTATTAGTAAAGTAATAAAGGTAATAATAGTAAGTTAGCTTACCTTTATAGCTAAATTAAGTAGTATACTACCTAATTTATAAATAGGTAATAGAGTAAATAGGTTAATAGAAGTTATACTAAGTATTTTAATAAAATTAGTATATATAGTATAGCACTATAGTAGTATTATATTATTACTTTAACTAAATATATTAATAGCCTTTAATACTATTTATTATAAGAGACTAACTTATACCCTTATAGCTACTAGGATCTTTATATAAATAATAGTATAAACCTACTCCTTTACTACTAAATACACTACTAATCTTTATTTTAATAGTAAATTTACTAGCCCCTTACTTATAACTATAAATATATTATAAAGGTTTTTAATCTCCTTTATTTTCTTTTTACTTTATATTATTCTTTTATATATTAAGCTTTAAGTAATATATTTTATACTTATTATAGGCTTTTTTAATAATATAAATATACTTATATATAGATATATAGTAAAGGAGATATAAAATTACCTTAAGGCTACCTAGGTAATTTACTAAGAATAGTCCTAAGAATTAAATCTTAAGTTTAATTTAGAGAAGAGTAAACTTATATACTTTATAAGGTAGTATATAGTAATTATATTATTAGTTTAACTTAGTATTAATATAGTATAATTAGTTTAATCTACTTATTTTCTTAAAGTATAGGTTTATTATAAGCTTTACTAAAAAGTATACTAAAGTTAGGTTAAGTTAAAATTAGTATAGTAATAGCTTATACTTATATTACTAATAGCTTTAACTTAGAGATACTTATTATATAATATATAACTCTTATATATATAGGTTATTTAAAGTATAATTATATATAGTGTAGAATTACACTATACCCTTATTAAAGTTAGTAGTAAAGTAAGGGGTATAGCTAAGGTATTTATTTTTAAATAAACTAAGTACTTAAGGATAGTAATTAATATATTTAAGGCTATACTATATACCTTAATTAAAACTAAGGTAGCTATAGCTTTAATTAACCTTTACTTTAATTACTATTTACTTTACTTTTACTAATAAATAAAAGCTAATAAAATAGCTAAGTATATTTATAGTGCTTATATTATAATAATAGCTTAACTTAAATATAGACTAATATACTAAGGGTATAGCTACTTACTATATTTAAATAACTACCTAAACTATATACTATTTCTAAACTAACCCTATAACTACTTATTAAAGCCTTTTTTAATTAAAGCACTTATTTTAAAATAAAAAAACTATTAATATTAAAAGTAAGCTACTATATAAATATATTAGATTAATATTAATTATATAGTAATAAAGCTTAACCCTAGCTTTACCTTTACTACTAAAGTAGTTTACTTTTACTTAGGCTTAATTAAGTATAAATCTATAGTATTTATATAAATATATATAAAATAAATTAAACTTAATACTTTCCTTTTTAACTAATATATTCTTAAGGTAGAATTACTAATATATAGCTACTAAGCTAATAATAAAAACTATTACTATATTTTATTATTTTATAAAAACTTTAATTATCTTTACTTTATTAATATAAGTATATACTTAATATAAAACTAATATAAAGTTAAAGAGGCTTTAGAGATTAATAAGCTAGTAACTATACTTAATAAGTAGCTTATATTAATAGAGTATATCCCTTAGTTTTAGCTTATAAAAAGCTTATAAAATTAATAGGCTAAGGATATTAAAGACTTAATACTATATAGTACCTAGTATAATATAGGTATAGAGGTAGTAGGAAGCTATATAGATATTATAGTAAATATAGATTATTAAAATATATAACTTATTTTTAAAGAAAAATAAATATAGTAGCTAAGAAAATAAAAAAATAAGTATAGTATACTTACACTAGCCCTAAGCCTATACCCCCTTAGCCCCTAGCCCTTTTCTTTCCTTCTCTACTCCCTTTTTTTCTTTTTTTATTACCTTCTCCCCCTTTATTACCTCTTTTATATAGCTTTATATAGTAATTATAGTAAGCCTATTTTATAGAATATTATTTAGTTTCTTTAGTATATTAATAATATAATAGGTTTATAGTAGTAGCTTACCCTTAACTAAAATTAAGGCTAAGGCTACTATAATACTACTACTAACCTATATTACTATATTAGTAAATAAGCCTACTTACTTTATAAGTTAGACTGCTTTTTTTTAAGTAGTGTTATACTTTATAGCCTAACTATATATTAGTATTATATTAATATTATAGTAAAACTATATTTTAGCTGCTTAATATTTATATTAATAGACTCCCTAAAGGTATAGAGGTTTTATATATTTATAACTTATTTAATAGCCTTTTAGTATAATATAATGTTTAAATTTAACTATAAAACTAATTAACTACTACTTAGCTATTAATATAGCTAATAGATATAATACTTATGCCTAAATAAGTCTTTTTTACTTTTATATACTTAAAGTATATATTACTAATACTTACTTAAATTAGTAATAGGAGTAGTATAGGTAGGAAAAGGGTATTAACCTTTAGTGCTATAGCACTATTTCTTAATGTTTTTAGCTTATATTAAGTAAGCTTTATAAGGCTAGGCTTATAATTAGCCTAGCTATATAAGGGTTAATAGTAATAATATATTAAAAAAGAATTAGTACTTACCCTAAGTATAATAATTAATTTTATTATAAAAGTAAGTAATATTTTTAATAATACTATAGTTAGTTTAGAATAGTAATAGGGCAATATTACTATAAAAATAGAAATAGGGGTATACTTATAATAAAAGTAATAAATAAAGAAGAAAGAAAGAAAAAAAAAGCTTAAAAATAAAAAAAAAAGAATAAATATAGTATTTCTTTCTTTTTTTATTATATAACTAATAAATAGCTAATAGTTAGTTTAATAATAGCTAGTTATTAGTTAGTATAGCTAATATTATTAAGGTATAAAAGCTAGAGAAAGGTTTTTAAGTAAGGAGGTAGTAACTTAAAGGAATTAGCTAGGGACTAGTATAAAAGATAGGCTAAGCGCTTAAGGTAATTTATTATAACTTATAAACTACCCCTAAGGGTAATCTATATTATTACTATACCCCTACTAACCTAGTCTAATTCCTATTTTACACTATACACTCTCCTATAATACTAGTTAAGTTTAGCTAGCAATGCACCACTTTTTATAATTAAAACTAGTATAGAGCTACTATAGCTCCGCTATAGAATATAGAAAAAGGTTATATATAGGTTTTCCTCTCTATACTAGGGTTTTTCCTATATAGTTTAAGTAGCGGTGGTACTAGTATTGGGCTCACAAGCCTAACTAGAGTAATACTAATAATAATAATAATATTTATTTATATTTATAATTCTTATGTATATTTATATTTATTTTTATATTTACTCTTTTCTTTATATTTACTTTTATTTCAATTTCAATTTTATTTTTATTTTTTATTAGTATTATTGCTATTATTATAATTATAATTATTATTATTATTATTACGATTACTATTACTATTATTTTTATTTCTATTTTTATTATACTTATAATACTTATATATATTTATATTTATATTTATATTTATATTTATATTTATATTTATATTTATATTTATATTTATATTTATATTTATATTTATATAAATATTTACCCTTTTCTTTATTTTTACTTTTATTTTAATTTCTATTTTAGTTTTAGTTTTTATTTCTATTATTATTGTGATGGATTCGAGCTGGAGGCTCGGATCCTTAGCGGAACAGGAAAGGAGCATGTAAGGAGCATGTGAGGTAACCCACCTCACCCAGAGGGCAAACCCTACGAGCACACATTGTATATAAGCTAGATATATAGTGGAGGGGGATAGTAACCTTTCCTTCCCCCTTATAGATAATAATAACTTTATTAACACTAAATTATAGTCGCTATCTAGGCTAGTCTATAATAATTATTATCTATCTTAACGCTACTTATAATATCTATCTTTATAAGGGCGGTGTAATAGATCCTTAGTATTATAAATAGGTAGCCTAATTAGGCAATGTATAGGACTTGCACTACCTCCACGAAACTATTGCTTTATTAGTAGCTTAGCTTAAGGAACTATGCTATTATATAGCTATAATAAACTAGGTATTCTATATAGATACCCTAATATAGGCTAACTAGGTATAACCTAAGCGTAAGCTACTTTTAATAGGGAACCCCTATAATAGGAATAGGGCCTTATTTTAGGCTTAGTAGAGCCTTATAGTATATAAGCTAGAGGCTAACTTAGACTTTATTAGCACTAACTATAATAAGTAGTTCCTTATTTACTAAAACCTATTGCCTAAGATTTAGGTATAGGTAGCTCTATTCTTTAAGCTAAGTGGTAACTACTAGTATATACTAAGCTATTTCCTTAAATACCTTAATACTATATTTATAAACCCTTATTAAAAGGAATATATAGTTATAGAGTTAAACTAGCTAAAATAACACCTAAATAAATAGTTTATAGATTTCTTTATTTATTTTAAATAGAAGTTATATTTTATAGGGGGGAGCACTTAGGTAAATATAGTAAAACTTACCTAGCTTTAAGTTAGACTTAATAAGCAGATAAGGGATTACTGTGTAGGCTGTGACATCCCCTACTCTAACTACTATATAGTGGTTATATAATACTATAGTATTACCTTAGATATTAACTTATACTAAATTAAGGAGTGTGTTAAGGCTTATTATTATGCTTAAACTAAATATAACTAAAATAGTAATATAGCTATAATAAGCATTAATTCCACTAGGTTTTTAGGCTTTAGATAGGGTTATAAGTCCTTTAGTAGGAGTAGGTTAGGTATAAAGCCTATAGACACTAAGGGCGTAATCTAGGTAACCTAGGTTTTATAGGATATTATTAAGCGCTATAAGGCTACCTACTAGTGTTTATATTATAGTGGTAATAGTTACCTTATTTAGGACTATATATAGCTTCCTACCTATTACCTAATAGGGGGTCCTAATATTAAAGCCTTAAATACCTTTAATAAGGAGGCGCTAAGCAGTAATAATAACTTTAATTTAGAAAAAGATAGCCTTACTATGTAAGTCTTAGCAGTAGGATATATATTAATAGTATTAGTCTACACTATACCTATAATAGCATTAGCTTAGATATTTATAGAGAGATAGAATATTATATAAAGGAGGCATTGTTCCTCCTTCCTTTCCTATATAATAGTTCTAAGTTTATTAATGCTTAAGTGAATAGTAGTTATAATAGCTATACTACTATAAGCAAATAAATAGTCTAAAGGCTAGGCCTTTAACGCCTTACCTTAGCCTAACTACACACACTAACCACTGCTATAACGGTCACATAGCGCGGTTATGCTAACGCCTCCTAGCGCCTAAGAATTACCTACCTTATCCAGTTTAGCGCTAACCTAAATAGCTAGTTATTCCTTATAATAGCCTATATAATCCTAGGCCTCTTACAAGACTGTATCCTAGGGGCGCTATAGATAGCCTAGAATAATATTATATTGCATACTACTTAACGCCTCCTTGTTATTTATATATAGAGTGGCCTAGAGATTTATGCCTTAGATGCCTAAGGGGTGGCCTTACCTATAACCGCTATTATAGGCTTAGTTTATATAGGATTAGCTTACTAGGCTTTATAGTTAGGTAAAGCAAGCAGCATTATATCTATAAGCCTATAGGAGATTAATATTATTCTTATGTTTATAATAGACTTAATAGTCCTAAAAGAGAATAAGAACCTCTTCTCTTTACTAAGCAAATTAGCTAACTTTAAGGATTTATTTTACTATAAAAACACTAACGCTCTTCCTCCTTACTAAGGGCAGGCTAACTACTATATTTAACTACAACAGAACCCTAATAGTAGCCTACTAGATCTACCTTAGGCGCTACTTTATAACATACCCTAGGACTAGCTACTAGAAATATAAAAATAGATTATAAACCTTATAAATAAGGGCTAGATTAAAGCTTCCTCCTCTTTAATAGTTATATTAATGCTCCTAGTTAAGAAAGTAGGCAAAGAGTAGTGTTTTTATATAAACTATAAGGTATTAAATAAAATTATAAATTAAGACCAGTACCTATTACTGCTTATTAAGGAGACTCTATAATCCCTAGTAGGCGCTTAGTGGTTTACTAAATTAGATATCTACGCTGCTTTTTATTACCTATATATTATATAAGGGGATAAGGCTCTTATAGCCTTCTATATATATTTTAGCCTTTTTAAATAGCTTATCTACCCCTTTAGCCTAGCTAGAGCACCTATAACGTTCTAATATTATATTAACAGCGCCTTAGGGGATGCATTAGGGGTCTATACAATAGCCTATCTTAATAATATCCTTATCTACACTAGCGGCATATATAAAGAGTATATATAGCGTACTAGGGAGATCCTTTCCTGCCTCTAATAGGCTAGCCTATACCTTAACCTTAGTAAGTATGCCTTTAGTGTAATTAAGGTTAAGTACCTAGGGTTTATAGTATAAGCTAGCTATATAGTGCAACTAGACCTAGCTAAGGTAGCCGCTATCTGTAAATAGAAGGCACTAATATAGCTATAGGGCGTGCATAGCTTCTTAGGCTTTGCAAACTTCTACTAGAAATTTATAGCTAACTTTTTAGACCTTATTAGACCCTTACTTAACCTTACTAAAAAGGGCGCCCTATTTATCTAGTCTTTAGCTTACTAAACAGCCTTCTAGCGCCTTAAGGATGCATTTTCCTTAGCTCTAATCCTAGCCTAATAGGACCCTACCTTAGACATAATAGTAGAGGCTAACGCATTAGGGGAGGCTATTAGGGGTTGCCTCTTATAGTATAATACAGCGGGTATTCTATAACCTATTGCCTACTACTCTACTTAGCTTATAGCCCCTTAATAGAACTATATAATCTATAATAAGGAGCTACTTAGTATTATCTTATACCTTAAGGTATAGTCTACTAAGCTCTATAGTGTCTTTAGGCTATTTATAATCCTTACTAACTATAAGAACTTAGAATACTTTACTAGCTCTTAGGAAATATTAGAACATTAGGCATGCTAGGTAGAGACTCTCTCTCTCTTTAATTTTTACCTTTACTACTAACTAGGCTCTTAGGTAGCCTGCCCTAATGCGCTATTTTACTATAAGTAGGATAAATTAAGGGCCCCTATATTAGCCTAGCTATTACTATACTTAATATTAGTTGCGTGCCTATTATAGCTATTTTACGCCCCTCTTACCCTAGCACTAAAGCAGGACTAGCCCCTAACTAGCAATATAGCAGTTAACCTATAAGGCTATAACTTCTTTATAAATAACTATCTTTAGAGCCTCTAGAATTAAGGTATATAAGCTAATTCTATATATTACCTAAAGATTATAGCAGTATAATTAGAGGCTTAGAGATTTCCTACTAAAGTAGCTATATACTAGTAGGTTAAGGACTATGTAATTAATGCTTATAGGGCTTTACTATTCTATAGCTGCCTTTAGGTACTGTAGTATAAGCCCCTAACTACTACGCTAATCTAATAGACCTATAACTTGCCTTTATTAGGCTACTTAGGAAAGAATATAACCTTCTAAGCTCTCTATTACAATTATTACTAGGAGGGTATGTTAATAGATATTGCGTAGTATATATAGAATTGCCACTACTATAGAGCTTATAAGAGCTAGCGCCTACGCTAGGGCCTTCTATAGCCTATCCTAGCGCTAAATAGGTACTAGTTGCAGATATTAGTAGATTTTATAACTAACCTTCTAGCTAACTCTTTAGACACCCTTTAGTTCCTAATAGTTATTATAAACTGCCTCTCTAAGTATATTTAGTTAGAGGCTATAATAAGTATAAGCACTAAAGTGTGTGCTTAATGCTTCTTAGACTACTAGTAGCGTTTCTATAGGTTCTCTCTAAGTATTATATTTAACTGTAGCTTAGACTAGGTAAGCGGCTTCTAGTTATTGCTATACTCCTTTATAGGGACCTAGCAGCTTCTCTCTATATCCTACTACCTATAGACTAATAGAAGTATAGAATATATAAATTAGAAGGTTTAGGTAGTTTTATATATTATAGTTTCTTTTACCTAAATAGACTAGCCTATACACTTAGCGGCGTACTAGCTTACGCTTAATAACTATAACTTATTAGTTACTAGCCTTAGTGCATATATAGCCCTTTATAGGTTTAATATTAATTTAGTATAATATATACTAACTTCTATATAGAGCTAGATATCCCTTAAGGGGTAGGTAGTCTAGTTCCTTAAGTATATTAAGTAGGGGATAGCGCTTACCTAGGCTACTATTAATTTTACCTAATAATATTAATAGAAGTCCTCTAATTAGTTACACTACCCTATAAAATAGTACTAGGCTAGTAATAAGGTTTAGCTTAGCCTTTATAATATTTAAACCCTTTACCTAAGTAAGAAGTTAAACTAGGTTATAGCTAAATATACTATACTTAAAGCTCCTATACCCCTTACTATTAAACTAAATATCCCTAATAGTATTTACCCTATTTTCTATATTAATTTAATTAAATATATAGTAGATAATCCACTCCCTTCCTAGGTTTTACTTAACTCCTAACTAGGCCTTATTTAGCCCTAAGATAACAGTATAGATACGCCCTATAAGTACTAGGTTAAGTCTATTTTAGCTATAAAGAATGCTAAAGGTTAAGGCAGCTACTATAATGTATTAGTTAAATAGATTAGCTATATATAGCTAATATAAAAGCTACTTAAGAACCTAAAGGATACTAAGGTACTAGTAAATTTTAAAGTATAATAGAAAGATATATATTTTAATAATAGACTAAGGGGGGCGTGCTATAACTCTTAATTAACACTATATAGTATATTATTTAATATAAACTTTAACACCACTAAGCCCTATATAAGCTCTAATTTAGTTATAATATTCCTATACTTTACTATTACTTAAGTAAGGTTACTAGCTAAACCCTTTTTTTTTTCTTTTTCTTTTTATAGTATCTAGCTAATATAGCTATAAAGGGTAAGCTAAGGGGGGGTAGAGGGGGTAACTCTTAGCTAGTAGGAAATAAGTTAGGCCTTTATAGTATAGGACTAAGGATACCTAAGGGTAGCTTAGGCATAAATATTATAAATATTAGGAGCTAGCGGACGGTAGGTAGCGTTATAGTGTTAGTAAAAGGAAGCGCATTAGTAATAGAAAGAGGCATAATAGTGGTAGGAGGGGGTGTTATACTTAATAAAATAAAAAGGGGTAGTATAGGTATATATATCTACTCCTCTAAACATAGTAGTAAGTAAGTTAGTAAAAAGGGCTAATATAACTAGAGCTAAGTAAATAAATCTTAACACATAGGTATTAATTATTTAACCTAGCGCTATACCTTAAATAACTAGGCGTTAGCGTGGTTAATGCTAGTCTCTAATAAGCGAATAGTAGCAGGATTAATAGTAGGGATAGGCAGTAGACGCAAGGGCGTTTTATTAGCAGTAGACTAGGGTTAGGCTAGTGGATAGGAGGATAGTATAGGTAAGAAGCTAGTGGTAATAGCAGGCGTAGTATACTTCTCTATAGCGTATAAGGTAGCAGTAAAGCAGTTATATAGAGCCTTAAATAGCTTATTTAAAATAACCTTTTTCCCCTTACTATTAGGGGTGTTATAGGTAAGAATATAAAGCACCTTTATAGCCTTACTATAGTAAATAGCCGCTACTATCTTATAGGTAAGGCAGCAGAGAGCAGGACTTTAGGTAAATATAGCAGTATCCCTTATATAGGTTAACTTCCTCCTTTAGCACTCCTTGCAGGAGTACCTAGGGCCTAGTATATATAAAAATAGGCTATTATTTACTATATAAAGGATATAGGATAGGCACTAAATATCTAGCTAGGAGAGATCTATAGGGGCATATAACTTATCCTCTAAGTTGCCTTCTATTTTATAATAGCCTAAGATATAGTAGCTATTTAGAGGCAGGGGAGGAGGAAAAGGAGCACTAGTAGTAGTAAATATAATCTTATAACCTTAGTTTTTTTTTTTTTTTAGGATAGGTAAAGTAGTAAGGATAGGGGAGTTTACTATTTAGATTTAGTAGATAGCAGCAGTGGATTGTTTATTATTATTATAGGAGGTATATAGGAAAGATATTAGATAATAATAGAGGATAGATAGGCGTTAATTAATATCTAGATAGGAGGCTTAATAAACATAGAATATTAGCAGTAAGGATAATAGTAGAATAACACTAATAAGCTTAGGAGAGCTAACTAAAAGATTTATAGTTAATGTCTAGGATATAATTAGCTTGCTAATTTAGGATTTTTTATTTAGGTTTCTATTTTAGGTTTTATTTTATTAACACTAGGCGCTGGATTAGGACTAGCTAGGATATATAGTTCTGCCTAGTAGGGTGCATTACTTATAATTTAATAGTGTTATTATAACCTAACTATTCGCTAACTGTCTTATAGCTAGGGAATAGCATAGTAGGGGGCTATATAATAGATTTAAGCTAAAGGCTTAGATCCTTAGCGGAACAGAAAAGGAGCATATAAGGAGCATGTAAGGTAACCCACCTCACCTAGAGGGCAAACCCTATAAGCATATATTATATATAAGCTAGACACATAGTGAAGGGGGATAGTAACCTTTCCTTCCCCCTCATGGATAATAATAACTTCATTAACACTAGATTGCAGTCGCCATCTAGGCTAGTCCATAACAATTATTATTATAACTATTATGATTATTATTATAATTATACTTATAATTATAATTATAATTATTATTATTATTATTATTATTATTATTATTA
>AFRA01001330.1:0-11092 GCA_000223055.1 Claviceps fusiformis PRL 1980
AGTAACTCTTTAAACTATAGCTATAGGGCTAAAGAGAAGCCCTTGCTAACTACTAACTAAGCCTTATACTAAAACTAGTATATAAATAAATATAAATTAAGTAATTTTAAGTATTATTCTAACTATAATAATTAATAATATAAGGGAAATCATAACTATAGAGATTATAGGGACTATTATTATATAACTTACCTTAAGCTTAATAAATATAGGAAGACTTTTTACTATAAACCTTTAAATTAATTAGTTTAAGCCTATATTATTAAAATAAAGTATAGTTTAAAAATTAAAGAATATAAGGATATTTTTTATATATCTCTAAATAATATAAATTTACATAATTCCCTTAGTATAAAAATTTCTAATTATAACAATACCTTTTTAAAAAAAAAGGGTAATTATTAAGGAATAATATTCTATTATTCTTTATAAGCCTTTTCTTTATATTTTTATTAGGCATTAAAAATATAGAACTACTAGGGACTTTTTACTTTATATTATTTAGTTTTACTTTTAATTTTAATATTACTACTTCTAATTCTAATAGTACTATTTTTAACTTTAATATCCCTACTACTAATCTTAATACTATTATCCTATTCTATACTGAATTTAAAAATACTTATATTTTTTTTATTTATAATAATATATATAAGATCTTAGCCTATTTCTAGTTATAAGGTATTATTTATACCTTTAATATATTAGCTAAAGTTATTTATAATATAGATTTTAATATTTATATAGTTTTTAAGCCCTTTCTTAAATAGTATTACTTAAACACTAAAAAGTAATATATCTCTCTCTTTTCTATAATAGGCATTAAAAGTAAGGTTTTTTATAAAACTATAGTTAACTTACCTTTTTTCTTACTATTTACTTTTAGTATTTTTATTAATTTTATAGTAAATTACTTTATAATTAACTCTCTCTTTTATAGTATACTACTAAGTAACTCCTTTCTTTATTAAAATAAGCTATATATTAAATAAAAAGCTAAAACTAAAAATAATTATCTTTATTTAAATAATAAATACTAATTTACTATATTTTATACTAATTAGGACTAACCTAGTATAGCTTATATTTACCTTATAAATATCTATACTACTAAGAGAGTAATGCTTTACTTAGAATAATATTGTTGGAATTGCTCTTAACGGCAAAACCTCGGTGCAGGCAAAACGCCGGGTGCAGCGTGTGTGGGCGACTGGGTGGGTCCGTCACAACGATGCACGCGGTCTGATTGGCTGCACTGCCGACCGCACGCGTGGCCACAACACCACCTTTTTCTCACTTTATATGCTTAGCTCTTAGCTTAAAAGAATTATTAATAATAGACCTTTTTTATATTGTTTTTATTATATATATATTTTAGTATTTATTATCCCTTTATAAGTTATTCCTAATACTAATTAGTGGTTAGTAATAACTATAAATTAAAAAACTTTTCGCGAATTCGCCCGCACCGCAGTAGCAACGCAGAACTGACTCTAAACCTCTTAAAAAGTGCAGAAAAAGAATTACTATATCTATTTTACCCTATCTTTAATAGCATATTAGTGCTAGAGTGTAGGCATAGCGGATAAGGCAATGCTAATAGATATTAATAGTAGGAATTATAGCCTTATATAGAGCTACTATTACCTATTTATAGAATAAAGTAGCTTTATATTAATAGTGCCTTAAGTTACTTCTATACTATTACTTATATATAAGTAAATACTAAACTACCTTACTATTAAATATAATAAAATAGCTAAACTTATACTAGCTATAGTGCTAAAGAGTATATAGAATATTATTCTTTATATTAATAATATAGCCTTAATATATACTTAATATAGCCTCTTTATGCCTTAAACCTATACTAAAATATTAATAAAATTAACCTTATTATTACTTAATAAGCTTATTATAATTAAAAACTTAAAAGAAGTTATTAAATAAGTAGTAAAGAAAGCTATTAGTGCTAGAAATATAATAATCCTAAGCTAAGTTAGTATTACTACTAAAGGCATTACCTAACTACCTATTTATTAAATCTAGGCTATAATAGTAGCGGTACTACTTTATATTTACTATAAAACTATTATTAAAAGTAATATAATAGCTAAAGCTATATAAAACTACTTACTTAAAGAAACTATTATAACTATTAACTAAGCTATTAGTACTAATACTACTATAGTAGTGCATTACCTCTATAGTAGTAATATTATAATTATATTTTAAAATATAGCAAAGCCTTACACTAATAATATAGCTTAGGTTAGTACTGCTTTTAAACTAAAAGTAATACTAAACTAATATATATTTAGTATTATTATTAAGGGCTTCCCTATATACTATATATAGAACTAAGGGAAGGATAATATTCTTTAAAATATAATTATAGCTAATAAATAGGGTTTAGTAAAGGTTATAATATAAAAGCTATATAGCACTATAACCTAATCCCCCTTAATTATTACTATTAATAGGGTTAATATAGTAAATAGGCTATATTATACTAAAATCATTTATAAAGCTAAGATATTTAAGGCTAAGCCCTATAATAATACTATCTATCCCTAATAATACTTTAAATACTTTAAATTTAGCTATATAGCTATATACTATATATTACCCTTATAGTATAGCTGCTATATATTTAGTTAGTATAAAGAGGGTAAATAATTATACCTAGCGCTATTAGGAGCTATATAGGAACGCTACGTTAACTGCTTAAAACCTTACTCTATATAGTTTTATATATATAATATTATAAATAAATAATAGAACTATATATATATTATATACTTAGTATAGCCCCTAGCCTTTACTAAACCTTTAATACTAAAGAAAAATAATTAAATAAAGATATCTAGTTATAGCTAAAGGAGAGATATAAGTAACCTATTATTATAGAAGGCTTTATTATAAAAGTAAGTTAGTAAACTATATACCTACCTCCCTAATACTTAACTAAAATTAATATAGTAGTTATAAGCTACTATAAAGGCCTTCTTAAGTTAATAACCTATAGCTGCTATAGCACTAAATAAGCTAAGCCTAACCTAACACACTATATAGAGTATATAATAAAGGTTATATACTAAAATATATAGAAAAAAACCTACTTTATATATCTAACGCTAGAGTCCTAACCTAAAGCTAATATAATAGTAATATAGAAGCTAGAAACTATAAATAGTAAACTATCTAACCCTAGCCTTAGCTACTTCTAACTTATTACTTAAGGTAGCTATACTATAATTTATATAAACCACTAGTATAGGCCTAGAGTATAGTTAATATATATAGGTAAGGACTAGTGCTTAATAATATTAGTAGGATACTATATCTACTTAATATATTCCCTAACTTATAAACCTAATTAAATATTACCCCTTATTAACTTTATAATAGCCCTACCTTTAAACTATAGTGTTTTTATAAAAAACTTTAACTAATATTACCTACTTTAGAACTATTATAGCTAAACCTTAATAAGAAGTAATATACTTCTAGCGCTAGTAATATAGTAATAGCTTAAATTTATAATGCTATAGGGTAAAGTAACTTAAAGAATATAGAGTAAAAGGAATAGTACTATTAACTATACTTAGGTTACCTATAATATAGAAGCTAAATTTATAGGGGGACTAAACCTTACTAAATCTAATTATATCCTATAGCTTATCTATATTAGCACTAGCCTAAGGCTATATAGTAACTATCTGCTTTATTTTAAATAGCTATATATAGAAAATAACCTTATAGTAGCTAAGGTAGTAATATAGTTCTACTATAACCTTACTAAACCTCTACTCTAAATACCTATAAAAATTAATAGCTATATAAAATAAATAATAGCTAAGCTTTAATTTATTATAAATTTAGCAGTCCTAAGGGAACCCTAAGGCAGCCTTAGGCTAAATCTATAATAAAATTACTACACTAAAGAAGCTACTTAGAATATAAAGAGAGCGTTAAGGTAGTAGTAAATATCCTATACTAAAGAGAATTAATAACTTACTATTAATATAGCCTAAATATAATACTAAACTATTAGTAATAAAAGGTATAGTTTTTAGTACTTTACTATTAAAGTAGCTACTACTTATAAAGAAAGCTTATAGAAACTTAAATGCTAAGTATAGCTTTATAGTAAACTATTACTAAAATAGTAGTAAATCCCTAATTTTATTTAAAATAAGGGTATAAACACTATAACTACTAAGTTATACTAAGAAAAAGTAGCTATACTAGCTAACTACTTCTTCCCTTCCTTCTAAGCCTAACTTAATAATATACTAAAGAATTTTAATAACTACCTTAATACTATAATATTCTTATTAAAAGACTACTTTAATACTAATAAAATCTATAGTATTATTAAAAGCCTAGCTAACTAAAAAGCATTAAAATTAAATAAACTTTTAGCTAGTTACCTTAAAGTATATAGTAAGCTACTAGCTAAAACCCTTACCTACCTACTTAATATATATTACTATATTAGCTATTATTTAGCTTTATTTTAGTAAGTAAAAGTAGTTATTCTTTATAAACTAAGTAAGACTTTAATAAAGTAGTATAAAGTAAGGGCTTAGCGCTTTATCTTACTTTTTAATATTATTAGTAAAGTAATAAAGGTAGTAATAATAAGTTAGCTTACCCTTATAGCTAAATTAAGTAGTATACTACCTAACCTATAAATAAGTAATAAAGTAAATAAGTTAATAAAAGTTACACTAAGTATTTTAATAGAATTAGTATATATAGTATAGCACTATAGTAGTATTATATTACTACTTTAACTAAATATATTAATAGCCTTTAACACTATTGATTATAAAAAACTAACTTATATTTTTATAGCTACTAAAATCCCTATATAAATAGTAGTATAAACTTACTCCTTTACTACTAAATATACTACTAACCTTTATTTTAATAGTAAATTTACTAGCCCTCTACTTATAATTATAAGTATATTATAAAGGTCCCTAATCTCCCCTATTCTCTTTCTACTCTATATTACCCCTTTATATACTAAGCTTTAAGTAATATATTCTATACTTATAATAAGCTTCTTTAATAATATAAATATACTTATATATAGGTATATAGTAAAGGAGATATAGGATTACCTTAAAGCTACCTAAGTAATTTACTAAAAATAATCTTAAAAATTAAGTCTTAAGTTTAATTTAAGGAAGAGTAAACTTATATACTTTACTAGGTAGTGTATAGTAATTATATTATTAGTTTAATTTAGTACTAATATAGTATAACTAATTTAATCTACCTACTTCCTTAGGGTATAGGTTTATTATAAGCTTTATTAAAAAGTATACTAAAGTTAAGTTAAGTTAAAACTAGTATAGTAGTAGCTTATACTTATATTACTAGTAGCTTTAACTTAAGAATACTTATTATATAATATATAACTCCTATATATATAGGTTATTTAAAGTATAATTATATATAATATAGAATTACACTATACCCCTACTAAAGTTAGTAGTAAAGTAAGGGATATAGCTAAAGTATTTATTTTTAAATAAACTAAGTGCTTAAAAATAATAACTAATATATTTAAAGCTATACTATATACCTTAATTAAAACTAAAGTAGCTATAGCTTTAATTAACCTCTACCTTAACTATTATTTACTTTACTTTTACTAATAAATAAAAGCTAATAGAATAGCTAAGTATATTTATAGTGCCTATACTATAATAGTAGCTTAACTTAAATATAGACTAATACACTAAGGGCATAGCTACTTACCACTTTTAAATAACTACCTAAACTATATACTATTTTTAAACTAACCCTATAACTATTTATTAAAGCTTTTTTTAACTAAAGTACTTACCTTAAAATAAAAGAACTATTAGTACTAAAAGTAGGCTGCTATATAAGCATACTAAACTTATATTAATTATATAGTAATAAAGCTTAACCTTAACTTTACCTTTACTACTAAAGTTATTTACCTTTACTTAAGCCTTACTAAGTATAAGTTTATAGCACTTATATAAATATATATAAAATAAATTAAGCTTAATGCCTTTCTTTTTTATTAATATATTCCTAAAGTAAATTTACTAATATATAGCTACTAAGCTAATAATAAGGACTACTACTATATCCTACTATTTTATAAGAATTTTAATTACCTCTACCTTATTAATACTAATATATACCTAATATATAACTAATATAAAGTTAGGGAGGCATTAAAATATAATAAGCTAGTAACTATACTTATAAAGTAGCTTATATTAATAGGGTATATCCCTTAATTCTAACTTACTAAAAGTCTTTAAGATTAATAGGCTAAAGATACTAAAGAACTAATAAAAAGAGGCACTTAGCGTAGTATAGGTATAGAAACGCTAGGGAACTATATAGATATTATAGCTAGAATATATTATTATAACACATAACTTATATTCACTAATATATAAAAAATAGTAGCCTAAGAGATAATAAAAAATAGGTATAATGCTTCTACGCTAGCCCTAGGCCTATACCCTATTGCCCCCCCCCTCCCCCCTCCCCTCCTTCTTTAGTTTTAGGTAAGGGGGTAGTAGCTTAGGGGAATTAAATAGAGACTAGTATAGAAAATAGACTAAGCGCTTAAGGTAACTCACTATAATATATAGACTACCCCTAAGGGTATCCCATAGCACCACTATGCCTTTACTAACCTAGTTTACTTCCTATTCTATACTATACACTCTTTTACAATACTAGTTAAGTTTAGCTAGTAACGTACCTCTTTCTACAGTTAGAACCAGTATAGAGCCACTATGGCTTTACTATAGAACTTAAATAAAGGCTATATATAGGTTTTCCCCCCTATACTAGGGTTTTTCCTATATAGTCTTAGTAGCAGTGGTACTAGAATTGGGCCAACAGCCCAACTAGTGTATTAAATAAATAAATAAATAACTATAAATTTATAAAAATTAATTATAAAAGAAAAGATAGCTTTTAAGGTATTTAAAACCCCTATTACTATACTAAAAAAGGAAACTTTATTATAATTAGTAAAGTTAAACTTTAATAAAGAAAGCCCTTACTATTAAGTAAATACTAATATTTATTTTATTTATTATAAAAGATTATATTTTAAAGGTAAAAAACTCTCTTTAAAAATAAATAAAAGGAAGGCCTTTAAAGATTTAGCTATTAAAGCTATAAAAACTAACTATAGCTTTACTAACTTCTAACGATACTATTTAATAAGAAATATAGAAAAGGACTTATAATAATAATAAAGCACTATTAATTACTAGTTTAATTTATTTATTAAAAAACTTCTTTTTAAAGTAACTTTACTTATTTATTAATACTATTTTATTAAAATAAAAAGAAGCCTATAAAAACCCTAACCTTAGTAATAAAATAATATTAGCCTTTAATAATTAAATTATATATATTATTAATTACTATAAATTAAAAAAATAAACTAAAAAAGAGCTTATTAATAACTTTTAAAAAGACTTTTAAGACTAAAATATCTTTTACTTTTAGAAAATAAGTATATATCTTTAAAGTAGCTTTTAGGATTTTTTATAAAATAATAAGGTTTTATTTATAAAAAGGATTTAACCTTTAATTTCCCTTTCTCTCTTTAAACTACTTAAGTATTTAAACTAATAGCTTAAGGAGATATTTCCTTTTACTAAGGTTAAAAATTCCTTTTATTATTTAAGGCTTCTAATACCTTAATTTTATATATAATTAAGCTATAAATACTAGTTTATATAGAATTCTTCCCTAAATATAAGTTATTACCCTTTTTTAATATATTTAAACCTAAATAATAACTCTTATAAACTTTATTAATAGCTATCTTACCCCTCTCTATAGCCTAACCCTAATTTCCTTACTTATATTTTTATTAATTAATTTAGCTAATAAAAAGGTTTTTTTAAAAAAAACCCTAAATTTTCTTATAAAAACCTACTTAACTAAGCCCTTTAGAACTTATTATATAATAATAATCTAGGTAGAATCTTAAATAACTAAATATAGTAAATTCTAAGTAAGCTTATAAAAGTATATATAAAAAAAAAATAAATATATTAAAAAAATATATAACTTCTTTACCCTAAAGGTAAATATTTTTAAGGATAGGTATATTTATTATAATATCCCTTTAAAGATATAATATTATACTTTTCTAATTATATTAGTAAAGAATGCCCTTATATATTATTTAAATAAGTTAGCCTATAAAAAGCTCTCATTTAATAAGCTTATTATTTATATAAAAAGTATATTTAAAACTAAAAGTAATTAGTACTTTTATAAAATTAAGTAGAATATTATAATACTATAAAAGGTTATTAATAATAACCCTAATAAAACTAAGCTATAATACCTAGATTTTCTTATTAAAAACCTTAAGAGAATTTATTATAGTCTTTTTAACTCTTTTATAGTTAATATAAAGCTTTATTAATAACTCCTTACTTTTATTAATAGTATTTCTAAATATTATAATACCCTTTATAATTACTTACTAACTTATAAAGGGGTTATAAATAACTTTAAAAAATACTTTTATATTAAAAAGGCTATAACTTTTATATAATAAATAATAAAAGGTAATATTTTTTTTATAAAAAATAAAATATTATATATAAATAAAAGATATAATAAAGCTACTATAACTTTATATTCTAGAATCTTAAATTATAAAAAACCTTTTTATTCTTCCTTTTTTCTATAAAAATACTTTATTTATAGTAAATAAAAATACTAGTTTATAAACTACCTTTAATATAAGTAATAATAAATAAAGGAGAAGTAGTAGAATAGTAGTAAGTATAAGAACCCTTTAATTAATAAAAACTTTATTACCTTTTTATAAACCTTTAAAGGTTTTTTTAAAAAGAATAATAATAATAAAAGCTTTATAAATAATAATAATAATACTAGGGACTATATATAGAAATTTATAAATATATTCTTTATATTTAAAATATATAAGTAAAAGACTAATTCTTTTTAAATTATATATATTTAGTTCTTTTTAGCTACTTTAGCTTTATTAACTAATAATAATATTAATAAAAACTCTTTAAAGGAGTATAGGTTATCCCTATTTAGAATTCTTAAGAATTAAGTATTTATATATAAAATATTTAATAATAATATCTAAACCTTTATTATATTTAATAACTATTAATACTTTATTTTAAAGGAAAGATATACTAAGGAGGTATTTTAGGGTATTTTTTTAAATATTAGTATAATTAAAATCTTAATTATTAAAATTACTTAAGTTAAAGCCTTTATTAAATAAATACCTTACCTTTAAATTAAAAATACTTAGCTATATAATATTATACTTAATATTAATTTAATAACTTTTTATAAAATCCTTTAGGTTTTTATAATTTCTAATAATATTAATTTTTATATTTTTAATATATTAACCTTATTTTTATTTTATCTTTTAAATATAAGTAAAATAAGTATAAAGCTTAATAATCTTTAAAATATATTAATTTAAAGCTAAAAAAAAGTTTTTATTATAAAAAAATAAAAATACTTTTAGTAAACTTTTAAAGCTAAGAAAGCTATTATATTTTACTTTTTTAAAACTAAACTCTATTAACTTTACTAAAGATTTAGCTATTTCTTTATTAATAAGCTTATAAAGTTATTAAAGTATATTAATAAAGAAGCTTATATTAATATAATATAAAAGCTTATAAAGAAATATTATTATTATTAAATAAATATTAAAGCTTTAAGCTAATTTAAGTTTTCTTTTAAAAATAATATTAACTTTAATTATAAAGTTTTTATTAATATTCTTTAAATTAATAATTAGCTTATTCTTTATATTATTAATATTACTATAGTATTTTAAATAGCTAAATTCCTTAAACTATAAAAGTAAAAGGCTTATAATATATAAAATACCTTTAAAGAATACTAAATTAATATATATTTTAGCTTATTTAATTAAATTATTAATAATATTAAAAAGAACTTTATATTTATTAAGTTTAAGTATTTAGTATATCCTTTAGCTATTAATTTTAATAAAGTCTTTATAAAAGCTTATTAAAGCATTAATAAAATTAAAAGGTATTATACTTTATTAAAAAAAGTATATAATATTATTAAAAGTAAGGTTATTAATATCCTTACCCTTTTATAATACCTTTAGATAGCTATTAAAGCTATTAATAACTTTATTAAAGTTAATAGCTTTATTTCTATTTTACTTATATTTTATATATACCTATACTTAATAAATAAATTACCCTTAAGCTTTTTAATTACTAAAAAGGCTATAATTCTTTATAAAGCTACTAATAAGGTTTAAAAGTGCTTTATAAAATAATAAATTATTAATACTTTTTATATTTATTATAAACCTAATATAATACTAACTTATTAACTAATATTATAATTAAAAGCTTATATTTAATATAAAAAAGGTAGTTAGTATAGCTTTTATAAGCTTTTAAATATTAATAGTAAAATATATATAATAAAGATACTAAATAGTGTAATAAGATTTTATAGTATTATTATAAAACCCTATATATATACTAAAGTACTTAACTATACCCTAAGTATTATAAAAAAAAAAGCTTTATAATAATTATAAGCTAACTATAAAGAATAAAAAGACTTTTTAATTCTTTTATAAAGGCTTAAAATACTTAAAAAAGTATTTTTTTTAAACTAAAAACTATAAAGAGATAGTATTATACTTATAAGCTAAAAAGCTAAGAAAAACTAACTAAAGGCTATAAAGCTAACTAAGGAAGTACCTTATTACCTTTTTAGCTAATAGGCTACTAAGGTAGTTTCTTACTGCCTTTAGTAGTAGTAGGTATTTAAAGAGGGATTTTATTAGTTTTTATAAAAAATTTATTAAAAAGAAAGGTATTAAAGAAAAGAAATATAAGAATAATATACTAAAGGACTTAGTAAGGTAAGGGGAGTTTAAAACCCTATTAATTATAGGTAAAGTATATAAAGGAAGCTAGTTTAAAGAAAGGGTATACCCTTTAAAGATATTTCTTTATAAAGCTAAAACTATTAGTATTCTTTATAATAT
>AFRA01001331.1:0-11087 GCA_000223055.1 Claviceps fusiformis PRL 1980
TTTATAGAAGTAGGAATCTTCTATATCTTCCTTTTTATAGAAGTGAAGTCTTCTATGATTTTTATTTTATTTATAAGAAATTCTTATAGGGTAAAATATCCCTCTTTTTCACTAATTCCAAATTTTTATAGAAGTAGGAATTCTTCTATACTATATTCTTTCCTGTTTTATAGAAGGGAAAACTTCTTTTTAGCGAATTTATTCTTTTTATAGAAGGAATAAGTAGCTTCTATACTCTTTATAAATATAGTGATATTTTTCTTTATTATAGAAAAATTCAGTGAATTTTCTAGATACTAAAAGTTCTCTTCTGGGCTTATAACCTATTAGAAATAATAGAGGTGGGTGCTATAGAGCACAGCTTACTAAGGTAGTGGGCTTAGTAAGCATGCATGTACAGATCCACTGCTCTGTAGAGCAGAGCACTGCAGTAAGCTGTAGTCCACTATATCCTACGTAAAATAGAAGCTTTTGCGTTGCTTTTAGCACTATTTAATTCGCTAAAGAATTTGCAATAATAATATCCAATAAATTATATCTAATATCTGACTTTATAGGTGTGCGCAGCTGGCAAGAGTGATTCTGACGGTCTGTACGGTTAGCAGCTATAAGGGGGTTTTTCACTTCCTTCCCTTACATACCCACCGACCTTATTAGTGGATCCTAGTCGCTAGCTAGGCTTTGTGAGCCACTTTCTATTTTCTGTAAAATTCATTTATATAGGAAAACAAAAAAATAAACTCACGGCTATATAAATTAGCTGCTAATGTGCTTGCAATCGGTTAACTTAGTAAAAATCAACGCACAACACTAAAAAACTAATTTTTAGATATATATATAGAAAGAAAGCCCAGAATTTAGCAATAAAGAATCTAGTCCTAAGACTTTTTATAAATTCCTCCTTATTGAGAAAAACAGTAAAAAACACACATTATAAGGTAGCCACCTTTCTTAACTAAGCAGCCATCAGCTAGCTTAGTTACATCCTTTAATCTGTTCCTCTGTATCTTTGCTGGTTGCTTTACAAATCCAACCCAAAGACTGGGCCCACCTTGCAGCTGTCAGTCCGACTGCGTAGCTGTTAGAATGAGCAAAAAAGGTTGAAAAGTGAGGATTTGTGGGGACCCTGCAGCTGCGAGCCCACACACGTGACCTTTGGTCGGAATTCCGTGGTTGTGCCGCCTGCGCGCGCGCACGCTTGCCGGCTTGCACTGGCTTACAAAGCCCCCTATAAAGTGCTTCTATCAGCGCTATAATTATAGCACTAATAGTGAGGAATCCCCTATAAATAACCCTGTTATTTTTAACAAAAGTAATATAAGAAATAGTATATTATATACTTTATATTAATAGTATTAGTATATTATTAATAAGAAAAAAGTTTTATAAATCCTTTTATAATATAGTTAGAATTTATTAAAAATCCTTAGTAGTTTAACCTTAAAAGTTTTTATAAAAAGTATGAAAGAGTTAAAGGTTTTTTTACTTTAAAATATTATATTAATAAAGAATAAAAGTAACTTAATTATTAATATACTACTAATCCTTATATTCTTTTAATATATTATTTTAGTATACCTTTTATTTTAAAGTAAGAATATTTATATATTTAAAAATAATCCTAAAAAGAGAGTTTAGTAATACTTATAATAAAGTAGTATTAAAGCTACTTTATATAAGATTTCTAAATAAATCTTAGAATTCCTTATTATTTCTATAGAAAGATATCCTTATAATTAAATATTTAATATATTTTTTAACTAGCTTTAGTTAAAATTTAGTATTTTAGTTTTATAATTCTTATATAAGCTTTAGTATAATAAAAGGTTAGTTAATAAAATAAATAAGGGTTTCCCTATAAATAATAATATAAATTATAAAGAATTCTATATTTTAAAAAGTTAATACTAGCTAAACTAATAAAGGAATCTATTTTTTTAATATAAATTCTCTTTATAAGTATAATAAAAGTTCTATCTTTTTTAAGTAAATCTTTATAAATCTATAAAATAATATATTCTAAAAAATAAATATAACTTACTAATTAGTATTAGTATTCCCTAGGATACTAGTGATTCTCTTAGAAATATTAGGGTAAAGTAGAGTCTTAGTAACTTAACATATAGTTTATAAATAATATTATAAAAAGGGCCTTATTTTATAATATTTAGTGCTAGCTAAAGGGGTATTTTATAGCTAGCGTTAAGAGCTACGAAAATACTATCGGATTCTGCAGTGAAAACTCTGCACGCGCAGACCAATCGGATTCCGCGGCTAATTGGCCGCAAATCCGGTTCTTCCCGGTTGTGCCGCGTTGTCATAGAATGCAGCGATTCCAATAAAAAGTATATAAAGTATATTAAAGAGATTCTTTCTTACCTTTAATAAGCTAGTTTATAATTTAACCTTAATAAGTTTACCTTTAGTATAATTAAAGTAAAATAGGTAGGATTTATAGTATAAACTAACTATATATTATAGCTAAACCTAGCTAAAGTAGCTATTATTTATAAGTAAAAGGTATTAATAAAGCTATAATATATATATCATTTTTAAGCTTTATAAACTTTTATTAAAAGTTTATAGCTAACTTTTTAAACCTTATTAAGCTTTTACTTAGTCTTATTAAAAAAATACTTTATTTATTTAATTCTTAGCTTATTAAAAAAATTTTTAACACTTTAAGAATATTTTTTTAATAGCTTTTATTTTAAGTTAATAGAATTTTATTTTAAATATAGTAATAAAGGTTAATATATTAAAAAAGGTAATTAAAAGTTATTTTTTATAATATAATGTAATAAGTATATTATAATTTATAGCTTATTATTTTATTTAACTTAAAGCTTATGAATAAAACTATATAATTTATAATAAAGGATTACTTAATATCATTTTATATTTTAAAATATAATTTACTAAGCTTTATAATATTTTTAAGTTATCTATAATTCTTATTAATTATAAAAACTTAAAATATTATATAAGCCTTTGAAAAATATTAAAATATTAAATATATAAAATAAAAACTCTTTTTTTTAATTTTTATTTTTATTATTACTTAAGCTCTTAAGTAATATACTTTAATATATTATTTTACTATAAATAAAATAAAGTAAAGAAGCTTGTAATAGCTTAGTTATTACTTTACTTGATATTAGTTATATACTTATTATAGCTATTTTATATTTTTTTTATTTTAATATTAAAGTAAAATTAAGTCTTAATTAATAATATAATAATTAACTTATAAAGCTATAACTTTTTTATAAATAATTATTTTTAAACTCTTTAAAACTTAAATATATAAGCTAACTTTATATATTAACTAAAGATTAAAGTAATATAATTAAAATTTATAAGGTTTTTTATTAAAATAGCTATATATTAATAAATTAATAATTATATAATTAGTCTTCATAAAGCTTTATGATTTTATAGCTACTTTTAAGTATTATAATATAAGCCTTTAATTATTATATTAATTTAATAAACTTATAACTTAGCTTTAATAAGCTATTGAAAGAAAAATATAATTTTTTAAGCTTTTTATTATAATTATAATAAAAAATATATATTAATAAATATTATATAATATATATATAATTATTATTATTATAAAGCTTATAAAAGCTAATATTATATTAAAGCTTTTAATACTTTATTTTAGTACTAATTAGATATTAATTATAGATTTTAATAAATTTTATAACTAACCTTTTAGCTAACTTTTTTAAATATTTTTTATTTCTTTATAATTATTATAAACTACTTTTTTAAATATATTTAGCTAAAAGCTATAATAAATATAAGTATTAAAGTATATACTTTATACTTTTTAAATTATTTATAATATTTTTGTAAATTCTTTTTAAATATTATTTTAAATTATAGTTTAAATTAAATAAGTAGCTTTTATTTAATATTTTACTTTTTTATAAGTATTTAATAGCTTTTTTTTATATTTTATTATTTTTAAACTAATAAAAGTATTAAATATTAAAATTAAAAAATTAAAATAATATTATAAATTATAGTTTTTATTATTTAAATCACGGTTGGACGGAGGTATCTAGCCGCGGCCGAAGGAGAGACGCGAGCGACCCGCTGTCGCGGGAGGCTTCGCCACGGAAGCGAGTTGGCAGACCGCGCACCCTCCTCCCTAACACTTAACCAGAGTTAACGCAGCGCTTATAAGCTGCTATAAAGGCCTTTCTAAGTTAATAACCTATAACCACTATAGCACTAAATAAGCTAAGCCTAACCTAATACACTATATAGAGTATATAATAAAGGTTATATACTAGAATATATAGAAGAAAACCTACTTTATATATTTAGTGTTAAAGTCCTAACCTAAAGCTAATATAATAGTAATATAAAAGCTAGAAACTATAAATAGTAAATTATTTAACCCTAGCCTTAGCTACTTTTAACTTACTACTTAGGGTAGCTATACTATAATTTATATAAACTATTAATATAGGCCTAAGGTATAGTTAATATATATAAGTAAGGACTAATGCTTAATAATATTAGTAGGATACTATATTTACTTAATATATTTTCTAACTTATAAACCTAATTAAATATTATTCCTTATTAACTTTATAATAGCTCTACCTTTAAACTATAGTATTTTTATAAAAGACTTTAATTAATACTACTTATTTTAGAATTATTATAGCTAAACCTTAATAAAAAGTAATATACTTTTAGCACTAATAATATAGTAATAGCTTAAACTTATAACACTATAGGGTAAAGTAATTTAAAAAGTATAAAGTAAAAAGAATAGCGTTATTAACTATACTTAAGTTACTTATAATATAGAAGCTAAGTTTATAAAGGAATTAAACCTTATTAGTTTTAATTATATTCTATAGCTTATCTATATTAGTACTAGCCTAAGGCTATATAGTAACTACCTACTTTATTTTAAATAGCTATATATAAAAAATAACCTTATAGTAGCTAAGGTAGTAATATAGTTTTACTATAACTTTACTAAAGCTTTACTATAAATACTAATAGAAATTAATAGCTATATAAAATAAATAATAGCTAAGCTTTAATTTATTATAGATTTAGTAGTTTTAAGGGAACTTTAAGGCAGCCTTAGGCTAAATTTATAGTAGAATTACTATACTAAAAAAGCTACTTAAAATATAAAAAGAGTATTAAGGTAATAGTAGATATCTTATACTAAAGAAAACTAATAATTTACTATTAATATAGCCTAAATATAGTACTAAACTATTAGTAATAAAAGGTATAGTGCCTAGTGCTTTACTATTAAAGTAGCTACTATTTATAAAGAAAGCTTATAAAAACTTGAATACTAAATATAGCTTTATAGTAAACTATTATTAAAATAATAATAAATCCCTACTTTTATTTAAAGTAAGGGTATAGATACTATAACTATTAAGTTATACTAAAAGAAAGTAGCTATACTAGCTAACTATTTCTTCCCTTTCTTTTAAGCTTAACTTAATAATATACTAAAAAATCTTAATAATTACCTTAATACTATAATATTTCTATTAAAAGATTACTTTAATATTAATAAAATTTATAGTATTATTAAAAGTCTAGCTAGCTAAAAGGCACTAAAATTAAATAAACTTCTAGCTAGTTACCTTAAAGTATATAGTAAGCTACTAGCTAGAACCTTTACCTACCTACTTAATATATACTACTATATTAACTACTACCCTACTTTATTCTAGTAAGTAAAGGTTATTATTTTTTATAAGCTAGGTAAAACTTTAATAAAATAGTAAAGAGTAAAGGCTTAGCGCTTTATCTTACTTTTTAGTATTATTAATAAAATAATAGAAATAATAATAGTAAATTAGCTTACCCTTATAACTAAATTAAGTAATATACTACCTAACCTATAAATAGGTAATAAGGTAAATAGGTTAATAAAAGTTATACTAAATGTTTTAATAGAATTAGTATATATAGTATAGCACTATAGTAGTATTACATTACTACTTTAACTAAATATATTAATAGCCTTTAATACTATTTACTATAAAAAACTAACTTATACTCTTAAAGCTATTAAAATCCCTATATAAATAGTAGTATAAACTTACTCCTTTATTACTAAATATATTATTACCCTTTATTTTAATAGTAAATCCACTAGCCCCCTACCTATAGGTATACTATAAAGGTCTCTAATCTTCTCTATTCTCTTTCTACTTTATATTACCTTTTTATATACTAAGCTTTAAGTAGTATATTCTATACTTATTATAGGCTTCTTTAATAATATAAATATACTTATATATAAGTATATAGTAGAGGAGATATAGAATTGCCTTAAGGCTACCTAAGTAATTTACTAAGAATAATTCTAAGAATTAGGTCTTAAGTTTAATTTAAGGAAAAATAAACTTATATACTTTACTAAGTAGTATATAATAATTATATTACTAATTTAACTTAGTATTAATATAGTATAACTAATTTAATCTACCTACTTTCTTAAAGTATAGGTTTATTATAAGCTTTACTAAAAAGTATACTAAAGTTAGGTTAAGTTAAAATTAATATAATAGTAGCTTACACTTACATTACTAGTAGCTTTAACTTAGGGATACTTATTATATAATATATAACTTTTATATATATAGGTTATTTAGAGTATAATTATATATAGTATAGAATTACACTATACCTCTACTAAAGTTAGTAATAAGGTAAAGGGTATAGTTAAGGCATTTATTTCTAAATAAACTAAGTATTTAAGGATAGTAATTAATATATTTAAGGCTATACTATATACCCTAATTAAAACTAAAGTAGCTATAGCTTTAATTAACCTTTACCTTAACTACTATTTACTTTACTTTTACTAATAAATAAAAGCTAATAGAATAGCTAAGTATATTTATAGCACTTATATTATAATAATAGCTTAACTTAAATATAAATTAATATATTAAAAGCATAGCTACCTACTATATTTAAATAACTACCTAAACTATATACTATTCCTAAACTAACCCTATAACTACTTATTAAAGCCCTTTTTAACTAAAGCGCTTACCTTAAAATAAAAAGACTACTAGCACTAAAAGCATACTATTATATAAGTATATTAAATTAATATTAACTATATAGTAATAGAGCTTAACCCTAGCTTTACTTTTACTACTAAAGTAGTTTACCTTTACTTAGGCCTAACTAAATATAAATCTATAGTACTTATATAAATATATATAGAATAAATTAAACTTAATACTTTTTTTTTTAATTAATATATTCTTAAGGTAGAATTACTAATATATAGCTACTAGGCTAATAATAAAGATTACTACTATATTTTACTATTTTATAAAAATTTTAATTATCTCTACTTTATTAATATAAGTATATACCTAATATAAAACTAGTATAAAGTTAGAGAGGCTTTAGAGACTAATAAGCTAGTAACTATACTTACTAAGTAGCTTATATTAATAGAGTATATCCCTTAGTTTTAGCTTATAAAAAGCTTATAAAATTAATAGGCTAAGGATATTAAGGACTTAATACTATATAGTACTTAGTATAGTATAGGTATAAAGGTAATAGAAAGCTATATAAATATTATAGTAAGTATAAATTATTAGAATATATAACTTATTATTAAAGAAAAATAAATATAGTAGCTAAGAAAATAAAAAATAAGTATAGCACACCTATACTAGCCTTAGGCCTATATCCTATTACCCCCTCCCTTCTCCTTTAAGTTATTCTTTACCTCTATTACTATATAGCCTTATATAGCTACTATACTAAGCCTATAAACCTTCTATAAAATCTCTTTTAAGAAATTATTTTACTTTTTTAGTATATTAGTAATATAATAAGCTTATAATAATATTTTACCTTTAACTAAAATTAAAGCTAAGACTACTATAGTATTACTAATAGCCTATATTACTATATTAATAAATAGGCTTACTTACTTTATAAGCTATACTATCTCTTTTTAAATAATATTATACTTCTTAGCTTACTTATAAGTTAGCACTATACTAATATTATAGCTAAACTATAGCTATACTACCTTATACTTATATTAATAGGCTTATTAAAGGTATAAAGGTTTTATATATTTATTACTTACTTAATAGCTTCCTAGTATAATATAATATTTAAATTTAGCTATAAAACTAATTAGCTTCTACTAGGCTACTAATATAGATAGGGAATATAATACTTATACTTAAATAAGTTTTTTTTACTTTTATATACTTAAAGTATATACTATTAGTACCTATTTAAATTAGTAATAATAATAATATAGGTTAGAAGGGGGTATTAACCTTTAGTACTATAGCACTATTTTTTAATATTTTTAGCTTATATTAGGTAAGCTTTATAAAGCTAGGCCTATAATTAGCTTAGCTATAAGTAGGTTAGTAGTAGTAGTATATTAAGAAGGGAATAATACTTACTCTAAGTATAATAATTAATTTATTTATAAAGGTAGGTAGTATCTTTAGTAATACTATAATTAGTTAGGGGTAGTAATAGAGCAGTATTACTATAAAAATAAAAATAAGGATATATTTATAATAAAAGTAATAAATAAAAAAAAAAGAAAGAAAAGAAAAGGTTAGGGATAAGGGAAAGAGGGTATATATATCTCTTTCTTTTTATTATATAACTAGTAGTTAGCTAATAGCTAATTTAGTAATAGCTAGCTACTAGCTAATATAATTAATACTATAGAAATATAAAAGCTAAAGAAAAATTTTAAGTAAAAAGATAGTAGCCTAATAGAATTAAATAGGGACTAGTATAAAAGATAGGCTAAGCGCTTAAGGTAACTTACTATAATATATAAACTACCCCTAAGGGTTTCCTATAGTACTACTGCTCCTTTACTAACCTAGTTTACTTTCTATTCTATACTATACACTTTCCTATAATACTAGTTAAGTTTAGCTAGCAGTATACCTTATTTTATAGTTAAAACTAGTATAGAGCTACCTTAGCTCTACTATAGAACTTAAACAAAGGCTATATATAGGTTTTCCCCTCTATACTAGGGTTTTTCCTATATAGTCTTAGTAGTAGTGGTACTAGAATTGGGCCAACAGCCCAACTAGTGTATTAAATAATAATAATAGAAATAATAAAATTATTTAAATCAACTAGCTTATATACTTAATAATGTATTAATTTATATTTAATAACTATAACTTTTTAATTACTAGCTTTAATATATATATAGCTTTTTATAATTTTAATATTAATTTAATATAATATATATTAATTTTTATATAAAGCTAAATGTTTTTTAAAAAGTAAATACTTTAATGTTTTAAATATATTAAATAAATAATGATATTTATTTAAGTTATTATTAACTTTATTTAATAATATTAATAAAAGTCTTTTAATTATATATATTATTTAATAAAGTATTATTAGCTTAATAATAAGGTTTAGCTTAATTTTTAAAATATTTATGTTTTTTATTTAAATAAAAAATTAAATTAAATTATAATTAAATATATTATATTTAATATTTTTATACTTTTTCTTATTAACCTTAATATATTAAAAAATATTTTTTTTCATTTTTTATATTAATTTAATAAAATATATAATAAATAATTTACTTTCTTTTTAGATTTAACTTAATTTTTAATTAAATTCTTTTTAGCTTTAAAATAATAATATATATATACTTTAAAAATATTAAATTAAATTTATTTTAGCTATAAAAAATATTAAAAATTAAAGTAATTATTATAATATATTAATTAAATAAGTAAATTATATATAGCTAATATAAAAGTTATTTAAAAGCTTAGAAAATACTAAAGTATTAATAAAATTTAAATTATAATAAAAAAATATATATATTAATAATAAACTAAAAGAAATATATTATAATTTTTAATTAATATTATATAGTATATTATTTAATATAAACTTTAATCTTACTAAGCCTTATATAAGCTTTACTTTAATTATAATATATTTATACTTTACTATTACTTAAGCAAAATAGCTAGCTAAACTTTTTTTTTTATAATATTTAGCTAATATAATTATAAAAAGTAAGCTAAAAAGGGGTAAAAAGAGTAACGTTTAGTTAATAAAAAATAAGTTAAGCCCTTATAGCTTAAAACTAAAGAAACTTAAAAGTAGCTTAAGTATAAATATTATAAATATTAAAAGCTAGTAAGTAATAAGTAGTAATATAATAATAATAAAAAAAGGTATAGTAATAATAAAAAAAAGTATATTAATAGTAAGAGAAGATATAATAGTATTATTATTATTATTATTAATACGCTAGAAGGCCTTTAAGGGCCTTTATTTAGTGCCTCTACTTACTGAATTATATAGAAAAAACCCTAGGATAGAGGGGAAAACCTATATATAATATTTATATCTCTACTTACCTAGGCCTATATAAAGCCTATAGTAGTCTTTATTATAAAATATAGGTATATTACTATTAGAAATAATGGAGGTGGGTGCTATAGAGCACAGCTTACTAAGGTAGTGGGCTTAGTGAGCGTGCACGTACAGATCCACTGCTCTGCAGAGCAGAGCACTGTAGCAAGCTACAGTCCACTATATCTCACGTAAAATGGAAGCTTTTGCGTTGCTTTTAGCACTATTCAATTCGCTAAAGAATTTGCAATAATAGTATCCAATAAATTATATCTAATATCTGACTTTGCAGGTGTGCGCAGCTGGCAAGAGTGATTCTGACGGTCCGTACGGTCGGCGGCTATGAGGGGGTTTTTCACTTCCTTCCCTCATATACCCACCGACCTTATCGGTGGATCCTAGTCGCCAGCTAGGCTTCGTGGGCCACTTTCTATTTTCCGCAAAATTCATTTGTATGGGAAAACAAAAAAATAGACTCACGGCCATACAAATTGGCTGCCGACGTGCTTGCAATCGGTTGACTTAGTGAAAATCAATGCGTAACACTAAAAAACCGATTTTTAGATATTTATATAGAAAGAAAGCCCGGAATTCAGCGATAAAGAATCTAGTCCTAAGACTTTTTGTAAATTCCTCCTTGTTAAGAAAAACAGTAAAAACACACA
>AFRA01001332.1:0-11071 GCA_000223055.1 Claviceps fusiformis PRL 1980
ATAGAAGCTACTTAAAAACCTAAAGGATACTAAAGCGCTAGTAAATTTTAAAGTATAATAAAAAGATATATATTTTACTAATAAACTAAGGGGGGGTATGCTATAACTCTTAATTAATACTATATAGTATACTATTTAATATAAACTTTAATACTATTAAGCCCTATATAGGCTTTAATTTAGTTATAATATTCCTATACTCTATTATTACTTAAGTAAGGTTATTAGCTAAACTCTTTTTTTCTTTTTTTTTTTTTTATAATACTTAGCTAATATAGCTATAAAAGGTAAGCTAAGGGGGGGTAGAGAGAGTAACTTTTAGCTAGTAAAAGATAAGTTAGGCCCTTATAGTATAGAACTAAGAATACCTAAGGGTAGCCTAAGTATAAATATTATAAATATTAAAAGCTAGTGAATAGTAAGCAGCATTATAATATTAATAAAAGAAAGCATATTAGTAGTAGAAAAAGGTATAATAGTAGTAGGAGGGGGCATTATACCTAATAAAATAGAAAAAGGTAGTATAGGTATATATGCTTACTCCTTTAAATATAGTAGTAAGTAAGTTAGTAAAGAAAGCTAATATAACTAAAGCTAAGTAAATAAATCTTAATATATAGGTATTAATTATTTAACCTAGCACTATACCTTAAATAACTAAGCATTAGTATAGTTAATACTAGTCTTTAATAAGTAAATAGTAGTAGGATTAATAGTAGGAATAGGCAGTGGATATAAAGGTATCTTATTAATAGTAGACTAGGGTTAGGCTAGTAGATAGGAGAATAGTATAGGTAAGAAGCTAGTAATAATAGTAGGTATAGTATACTTCTCTATAGTATATAGAGTAGTAGTAAAGTAGTTATATAAAGCTTTAAATAGCTTATTTAAAATAACCTTTTTCCCCTTACTATTAGGGGTATTATAAATAAGAATATAAGGTACCTTTATAGCCTTACTATAGTAAATAGCTATTATTATTTTATAAGTAAGGTAGTAAAGAGTAGGACTTTAAGTAAATATAGTAGTATTCCTTATATAGATTAATTTCCTTCTTTAGCACTTTTTATAGGAGTGCTTAGGGCTTAGTGTATATAAAAATAAGCTATTATTTACTATATAAAGAATATAGAATAAGTATTAAATATCTAGCTAAGAAAGATCTATAAAGGTATATAACTTATCCTTTAAGTTACCTTTTATTTTATAATAGCTTAAAATATAGTAGCTATTTAAAGATAAGGAAGGAGGAGGAGAAGCACTAATAGTAATAAATATAATCTTATAACCTTAGTTTTTTTAGAATAGGTAAAGTAGTAGGGATAGAGGCACTTACTATTTAGATTTAGTAAATAGTAGTAGTGGATTGTTTATTATTATTATAGAAGGTATATAGGAAAGATATTAAATAATAATAAAGAATAGATAGGCATTAATTAATATCTAAATAGAAGGCTTAATAAATATAGAATATTAGTAGTAAGAATAATAGTAAGACAACATTAATAAGCTTAGGGGAGCTAATTAAGAGATTTATAGTTAATATTTAAAATGTAATTAGCTTGCTAATTTAGGATTTTTTATTTAGGTTTCTATTTTAGGTTTTGTTTTATTAATACTAGGCACTAAATTAAAACTAGCTAGGATATATAGTTCTGCCTAGTAGGGTATATTACTTATAACCTAATAGTATTATTATAACTTAACTATTTACTAACTATCTTATAGCTAGGGGATAGCGTAGTAGGGGGCTATATAATAAATTTAAGCTAAAGGCTTAAATCCTTAGTAGAATAGGAAAGGAGTATATAAGGAGTATATAAGGTAACCCACCTTACCTAGAGGGTAAACCCTATAAGCATACATTGTATATAAGCTAGACACATAGTGGAGGGGGATAGTAACCTTTCCTTCCCCCTTATGGATAATAATAACTTTATCGACACTAGATTGCAGTCGCCATCTAGGCTAGTCCATAACACTTAATACCTTTTTATTAAAGATATTTAAGGCTTTAATATTAAACCTCTTTATTAAGTAATAAGTAGAAAGCTATAAATAGTTTTAAATAAAATAACTATTATTATTATAATATAAATATTAATAAATAGCTTTATAGTATTTAATAATATTCTATAAAACCTAGGTTACTTAAATTATGCCTTTAGTATTTATAGGCTTTATATTTAACCTACTTTTATTAAAGAATTTATAACCCTATTTAAAGTTTAAAAAACTAATAAAATTAATACTTATTATAGCTAAATTACTATTTTAGTTATATTTAGTTTAAATATAATAATAAGCTTTAATATACTCCTTAATTTAGTATAAGTTAATATTTAAAGTAATATTATAGTATTATATAACTATTATATAATAGTTAAAGTAAAGAATATTATAGCTTATATAATAATTCCTTATTTACTTTTTAAGCTTAACTTAAAATTAAATAAGTTTTACTATATTTACTTAAGTACTTTTTTTTATAAAATATAACTTTTATTTAAAATAAATAAAGAAATTAATAATTTATATTTAAATATTATTTTAATTAATTTAACTTTATAATTATATATTTCTTTTAATAAAGGTTTATAAATATAATATTAAGGTATTTAAGAAAATAGCTTAGTATATATTAATAGTTATTACCTAACTTAAAAAATAAAGCTATTTATATTTAAATCTTAAGTAATAAATTTTAGTAAATAAGGAACTATTTATTAAAATTAATACTAATAAAGTTTAAGTTAGCCTTTAGCTTATATATTATAAAACTTTATTAAGCTTAAAATAAAGCTTTATTTCTATTATAAAGGTTTTTTATTAAAAGTAGCTTATATTTAAGTTATATTTAGTTAGCTTATATTAAAGTATTTATATAAAATACTTAGTTTATTATAGCTATATAGTAGTATAGTTCCTTAAGCTAAGCTACTATTAAAGTAATAGTTTTATAAAAATAATATAAGTTTTATATATTATTTAATTAAGCTACTTATTTATAATACTAAGGATTTATTATACTATTCCTATAAAGATAAATATTATAAATAGTATTATAATAAATAATAATTATTATAAATTAGCCTAAATAATAACTATAATTTTGTATTAATAAAGTTATTATTATTTATAAAAAAAAAGGAAAGGTTACTATCCCCCTTAACTATATATCTAGTTTATATATAATATATACTTATAGGGTTTACTCTTTAGGTAAGGTAGGTTACCTTATATGCTCCTTATATGCTCCTCTCCTATTCCACTAAGAATCCAAGCCTCTAGCTCGAATGCATTACACTAATTTTAGATATTTTATATTACTTTCTACCTTAAGGGGCTAAAGTTAGTAGGAAATATAATAGTTTAATAAAATAGTTTTAATTTTATAACTTTTATAGCTAAAAATATAGAATCTCTATAGAATTCTACCTATAATTAGTTAATATAAAGGCAAATAAAATATATATATATTTTTAACTTTAAGCTAAAAAAACTACATTTTTATTATATGAAAATATTACTAATACTAGTACTTATCTTAGGTTACAGAATACTATAATATTCTAGTTCTTTATTTATTTAGCTAAAGCTATAGCTTAAATGCCTAAGTATATTACTAAGTATAAAAACCTTACCTTATTATAACCTCTTTATAACCCCTTTTTAATTAATAATATTATTACCTTTTTATTATAAGCTACTTCTTCTCTTTTCTTTATTATTATTATTAGCATTTCTTTTATACTTAGCTATACCCTTTACTATTCCTTTAATAGCTACTTTCTTATATAAAACCTTTATTTTTCCTTATATAGCTATATAAAGTTTTCTTAGTTTTAATATAAAAACTATTATAACTAGCTATATAATACTAACTTTACTTTAAAAGACTTTTTTAACTAAAAAGGAGATTAACTAAAATTATAAGAAAATACTTAACCTTTTTACTAAACTAAGTAATATATATTTTAAGGCTTATTATAATACTAATACTATAAGTAGTATATAATAAATAAAAAAACCTTTTATCTTTAAATTATACTATATTATAATTATTAAAGACTTTATTAAAAGGGGTTTCTATAAAATATTCCTACTTTATAAAATCTATAAATTATACTACTTTTTAATAATTAATAGCTTACTAAAGCTAAATATAGCTTTTACTTACTATATTATAAACCTAAATATAAATACTTTTATTTAGCTCTCTTTAACTATTACTATTTATATTAATAAGACTTTTATTAAGTAAGACCTTTAGGCTTATATTAAAAGTAGTATTAAGGATATAATAAACCTTTATAATAGAATTATTTTTCTTAGAATCCTTTAAGCCTAGTAGCTTATTAATTTCTTTATTTATCTTACTAAGGCTTATAATTATACTAATATTAGCTATATTTCTATTATTTATTATAAACTAATAAAAGACGAAGCTAGTATTTTTATTAAACATTATTTATATTTAGTTAATATATATTATAAGGTTCTTTATATTAATATAGAGAGAATCTAAATACTTACTACCTATATTTAAATACTAACTAATAGAATGAGCTATAATATATACACAAATAATACCTAAAAGGATTAATATAGTATAAATACTAATAAAACTAAGTAAAAACTTAACTTTAATATAATATATTTCTATAAAAAGGTAGGTTTTACTTAATATTAAAAGAAAGCTAAGGCTATAGTTATAATCTTTAATATCTATACCTTTAATACTATAGCTCATTATTAAAAATAAAAGATTTTTAAGAGAATTTTAGTTAACTCTATAGTTTAATATACCTTAGCTAAAAATATTTACTTTATAATAGTATATTAAAACTATACTATAAACCTTAATAACTTTATAGCTAATAAAGCTATTAATAAAAAGAAGGCCTTTAATAATAATAATATATCTATAAGTAATAAAAATAAGTAGTAATAGTATAGAATATAGTAGTATATTAAGGGTAAACTCTAAGGGGTTTAATAGTTTTATAAGAAATATAGAATATTATACTAATTTTACTTACCTATATCTTTTTTCCTTATTAGTATAATTCTTATAGATTAGGCTATAACCTAGCTATATATAAACTATATAGCTTTATTTCTTTTTTTTTCTAATTCTTTAGCTTTATAAATAAGCTATTATAAGCTTATCTTTTTCTTTTTCTTTTCTTTCTTTTCTTTCTTTTTTATTGAAATAGCTTAAAATAAGCTATATTTTCTTCTATAAAAGGGGGGACTTATTATAGTTTATTCCTAAAGGTAGAACCTACTTTATAAAAGAAGGGTTTTATTATATATAACTAAAGGGAATAACTTTAACTATATATATGTAATGGATTTAAGCTAGAGGCTCGGATCCTTAGCGGAATAGGAGAGGAGCATATAAGGAGTATATAAGGTAACCTACCTTACCTAAAGGGTAAACCTTATAAATATATATTATATATAAACTAAATATATAATAAAAGGAGGTAGTAACCTTTCCTTCCCTTTTATAAATAATAATAACTTTATTAAAACTAAATTATAATTATTATTTAGGCTAATTTATAATAATTATTATTTATTATAATACTATTTATAATATTTATCTTTATAAAAATAGTATAATAAATCCTTAGTATTATAAATAAATAGCTTAATTAGGTAATATATAAAACTTAAACTATTTTTATAAAACTATTACTTTAATAGTAGCTTAGGTTAAGGAACTATACTACTATATAGCTATAATAAACTAAATATTTTATATAAATATCTTAATATAGGCTAATTAAGTATAACTTAAGTATAAATTACTTTTAATAAAAAACCTTTATAATAAAAATAAAGCTTTATTTTAGGCTTAGTAAAGCCTTATAATATATAAGCTAAAGGCTAACTTAGACTTTATTAATATTAATTATAATAAGTAATTCCTTATTTATTAAAACTTATTACTTAAAATTTAAGTATAAATAGCTTTACTTTTTAAGCTAAGTAGTAATTATTTATATATATTAAGCTATTTCTTTAAATACTTTAATATTATATTTATAAACTCTTATTAAAAGAAATATATAGTTATAAAGTTAGACTAATTAAAATAATATTTAAATAAATAATTTATAGATTTTTTTATTTATTTTAAATAAAAGTTATACTTTATAAAGAAAAGTACTTAAATAAATATAGTAAAACTTACCTAACTTTAAGTTAAACTTAATAAGTAAATAAAAGATTACTATATAAGCTATAATATTCTTTACTTTAACTATTATATAGTAATTATATAATACTATAGTATTGCTTTAGATATTGACTTATATTAAATTAAGAAGTATATTAAGGCTTATTATTAAACTTAAACTAAATATAATTAAAATAGTAATATAATTATAATAAGTATTAATTTTATTAGTTTTTTAGGCTTTAGGTAGAGTTATAAGTTTTTTAGTAAAAATAGGTTAAATATAAAGCCTATAAATATTAAAAGTATAATTTAAGTAACCTAGGTTTTATAGAATATTATTAAGTATTATAAGGCTATTTACTAGTATTTATATTATAATAGTAATAGTTATTTTATTTAAAACTATATATAGCTTTTTACTTATTACCTAATAAAGGGTTTTAATATTAAAGCTTTAAATATCTTTAATAAAAAGGTATTAAGTAATAATAATAACTTTAATTTAAAAAAAAATAGCTTTATTATATAAGTTTTAATAATAGAATATATATTAATAGTATTAGTTTATACTATACTTATAATAGTATTAGTTTAAATATTTATAAGGAGATAAAATATTATATTAAAAAAGGACTATTTTTTTTTTATATATTATAGTTCTAAGTTTATTAATACCTAAGCAAATAATAGTTATAATAACTATATTATTATAAGTAAATATATAGTTTAAAGGCTAAGCTTTTAATGCCTTACCTTAGCCTAACTATATATACTAACTACTACTATAATAATTATATAGTATAGTTATATTAACGCCTTTTAGTGCCTAAGAATTACTTACTTCATTTAGTTTAATGCTAACTTAAATAGCTAATTATTCCTTATAGTAGCTTATATAATTTTAAGCTTTTTATAAAACTATATTTTAAAGGCACTATAAATAGCCTAAAATAATATTATATTATATACTACTTAATACCTCCTTATTATCTATATATAGGGTAACTTAAAGATTTATACCTTAAATACCTAAGGGGTAGCCTTACTAATAACTACTATTATAGGCTTAGTTTATATAGAATTAGCTTACTAAGCTTTATAATTAAGTAAAGTAAGTAGTATTATATTTATAAGCCTATATAAGATTAATATTATCCTTATATTTATAGTAAACTTAATAGTTTTAAGAAAGAATAAGAACCTTTTCTCTTTACTAAGTAAATTAATTAACTTTAAGGATTTATTTTATTATAAAAATACTAATACTTTTCCTTCTTACTAGGGGTAGTCTAACTATTATATTTAATTATAATAAAACCTTAATAGTAGCTAATTAAATCTACCTTAGGTATTACTTTATAATATACTTTAAAACTAACTACTAAAAATATAAAAATAAATTATACACCTTATAAATAAAGGCTAAATTAAAGCTTTCTTCTTTTTAATAGCTATATTATTACTTTTAATTAAAAAAGTAAATAAAGGTTAGTATTTTTATATAAACTATAAGGTATTAAATAAAATTAGAAATTAAAATTAGTATTTATTACTATTTATTAAAGAGACTTTATAATTTTTAGTAAGTATTTAATAGTTTATTAAATTAAATATTTATATTACTTTCTATTACCTATATATTATATAAGGGGATAAGGTTTTTATATCTTTTTATATATATTTTAGCTTTTTTAAATAGTTTATTTACCCCTTTAGCTTAGTTTAAGCACTTATAATATTTTAATATTATATTAATAGCGCCTTAAAGGATATATTAGGGGTTTATATAATAGCTTATTTTAATAATATCCTTATTTATACTAATAATATATATAAAAAGTATATATAGTATACTAAAGAGATCCTTTCCTACCTTTAATAAGCTAGCCTATATTTTAACCTTAGTAAGTATACCTTTAGTGTAACTAAGGTTAAATACTTAGGGTTTATAGTATAAGCTAGCTATATAGTATAACTAAACCTAGCTAAAGTAGCTACTATTTATAAATAAAAGGCATTAATATAGCTATAAAGTATATATAGCTTTTTAAGCTTTATAAACTTTTATTAAAAATTTATAGCTAACTTTTTAAACCTTATTAAACCCTTACTTAACCTTATTAAAAAAGGCACTTTATTTATCTAGTCCCTAGCTTACTAAATAGCCTTTTAGTGCCTTAAAAATGCAGTTTCTTTAGCTTTAATCCTAGCTTAATAGAACCCTACCTTAAATATAGTAGTAAAGGCTAATATATTAAAGAAGGCTATTAAGGGTTACCTCTTATAGTATAATATAGTAGGTATATTATAACTTATTACTTATTACTCTACTTAATTTAAAGCCCCTTAATAAAACTATATAATTTATAATAAAGAGCTACTTAGTATTATCTTATACCTTAAGGCATAGTTTATTAAGCTTAATAATATCTTTAAGCTATTTATAATCCTTATTAACTATAAAAATTTAGAATACTTTATAAGCCCTTAGGAAATATTAAAATACTAAGTATATTAAATAAAAACTCTCTTTTTTTTTAATTTTTACCTTTATTACTAACTAAGCTTTTAAGTAGCTTACTTTAATATACTATTTTACTATAAGTAGAATAAATTAAAGGCCTCTATATTAGCTTAGCTATTACTATATTTAATATTAATTATATACCTATTATAGTTATTCTATACCCCTTTTACTTTATTATTAAAGTAAGATTAGCTATTAATTAATAATATAATAGTTAATTTATAAGGCTATAACTTTCTTATAAATAACTATTTTTAAAACCTTTAGAATTAAAGTATATAAGCTAATTCTATATATTACCTAGAGATTATAGTAATATAATTAAAGGCCTAAAGATTTTTTATTAAAATAGCTATATATTAATAGGTTAAGAACTATATAATTAATGCTTATAAAGCTTTATTATTCTATAGCTACCTTTAAGTACTATAGTATAAGTCCCTAACTATTATGCTAATTTAATAGATTTATAACTTATCCCTATTAAGCTACTTAGAAATAAATATAACCTTTTAAGCTCTTTATTATAATTATTATTAAAAGGGTATATTAATAAATATTATATAGTATATATAAAATTACTACTATTATAAAGCTTATAAAAGCTAGCGCCTATACTAAGGCTTTCTATAGCCTATTCTAGTGCTAAATAGGTATTAATTATAAATATTAGTAAATTTTATAACTAACCTTTTAGCTAACTCTTTAAATACCCTTTAGTTTTTTATAATTATTATAAACTATCTCTTTAAGTATATTTAGTTAAAGGCTATAATAAATATAAGCACTAAAGTATATACTTAATACTTTCTAAACTATTAGTAGTGTTTTTATAGGTTCTTTTTAAGTATTATATTAAACTATAGCTTAGACTAAGTAAGTAGCTTTTAGTTGTTACTATACTTCTTTATAAAGACTTAATAGCTTTTTTTTATATTTTATTACCTTTAAACTAATAAAAGTATAAAATATATAAATTAAAAGATTTAGGTAGTTTTATATATTATAGTCTTTTTTATTTAAATAAACTAGCTTATATACTTAGTAGTGTATTAGCTTATACTTAATAACTATAACTTATTAGTTATTAGCTATAGTATATATATAGCCCTTTATAGGTTTAATATTAATTTAATATAGTAAATACTAGCTTTTATATAAAGCTAAATATTTTCTAAAGAGTAAATAGTTTAATTCTTTAAGTATATTAAATGAAGAATAATATTTACTTAAGCTATTATTAATTTTACTTAATAATATTAATAAAAGTCTTTTAATTAATTATATTACTTTATAAAATAATATTAAGCTAGTAATAAAGTTTAGCTTAGCCTTTATAATATTTAAACCCTTTACTTAAGTAAGAAGTTAGACTAAGTTATAGCTAAATATATTATACTTAAGGCTTTTATACTCTTTATTATTAAATTAAATATCCTTAATAGTATTTACCTTATTTTTTATATTAATTTAATTAAATATATAGTAAATAATCTACTTTTTTTTGAAGTTTTACTTAACTTTTAACTAAGCTTTATTTAGCTTTAAAATAATAGTATAAATATACCTTATAAGTATTAAGTTAAGTTTATTTTAGCTATAAAGAATACTAAAGGTTAAAGTAGCTACTATAATATATTAATTAAATAGGTTAGTTATATATAGCTAATATAAAAGCTATTTAAAAGCCTAAAGAATATTAAGGTATTAATAAATTTTAAAGTATAATAAAGAGATATATATTTTAATAATAAACTGAAGAAAATATATTATAACTTTTAATTAATACTATATAGTATATTATTTAATATAAACTTTAATATTATAAAGCTTTATATAAGCTTTAATTTAATTATAATATTTCTATATTTTATTATTACTTAAATAAAGTTATTAACTAAATTCTTTTTTTTATAATATTTAGCTAATAAAGCTATAAAAAGTAAGCTAAAAAAAAGTAAAAAAAATAACTTTAAGCTAATAGAAAATAAATTAAGCCTTTATAGTATAGAACTAAGAATACCTAAGGGTAACTTAAATATAAATATTATAAATATTAAAAGCTAGTAAATAGTAAGTAGTATTATAATATTAATAAAAGAAAGTATATTAATAGTAAAAAAAAAGTATAATAATAATAAAAAAGCGTATTATACTTAATAAAATAAAAATAAATAGTATAGGTATATATATTTACTTCTTTAAATATAATAGTAAGTAAGTTAGTAAGAAAAGTTAATATAACTAAAGCTAAGTACATAAATCTTAATATATAGATATTAATTATTTAACCTAATACTATACCTTTAATAACTAGGTATTAATAAAGTTAATACTAATCTTTAATAAAT
>AFRA01001333.1:0-11070 GCA_000223055.1 Claviceps fusiformis PRL 1980
AAAAAAATTAAAATAAATTAAAAAACTAATTATTTTTTATTAAAAATAAATTCTATATTTATTATATTTAAAAATCTTAATATTGATACTACTTTTCTTATTATTAGTAATTTTACTTATAATAATATAGATTAAAATATAGTATTTAAAGATTTTAATCTAAATCTAAATATTCTATAAAATTTACTAGAACTTAATAAGGTATATATATAATTTTTATTCTATTTTTAATAACTTATTAATATTTTATAGAATATTATAAATAATAAAGAAATAAGCACTACTTTCATAATAATTATTTCATTTATAAATTTTTTTTAATTTTATTAAAATTTTATTTAAAAGAATATAATTACTATAATTATAATTTATTATTTACTTATTATTCTAAACTAACTAAAAACCTTCAACTTTAGCTATATTTATTTAATTTTTATTAAAGGTTTAACTAAAGCTTAGTATAAAATGCCTTAGTTTATAATAAGTTATATAATATTCTATATTAATATTTTTTAAAGAAAAAAAACTAATTTATAATGAATTTAGTATTTATTAAAAAGGGGAAATTTAAAATTTTTAATAACTTTAGTGTTTTTAAAATTTATTTTTATTAATATATACTAATATTAATATTCTAGAATTAAATATTATTAACACTTAAATTCTAGGCTTAAAAATTAGGCTTATAATAAGATAACCTTTTTTTATTAAGATTAGTAATAAGAGATTTTTAATAAATTATATATTCCTTTTATTAAAAAAAAAGCATTATTATAAGTATTTTTATTAAAGTACTTTATTTTTAAAATAATTTTTACTAATATAATATAGTTAAATTTATATATAGCTTTTAATATATTAAAAAGAGACTTTCTATATAAAGGTAACTAATATTATAGAATCTTATCTTTATAAGATTTATATTGTTAAATTAAATTATAATATAAGTTATTATTAATTTTTAAATAATTTTTTATATATTTTTAATTCATTATTTCTAGGTTATAATAATAAATAAAATATACTTTATTTATTATATTAATGCTTCTTAATATTATAATAGCTACTAAAGCTCTTTAATTTTAGTAGAATTTTAGCCCTTTATTAATATAATATAATAATTAATTAATAACTTTAATTTACTTTAAATAAATAAAACTTATTTTTTTATTATAAAAATAAATTTAAAAAAAACTAAATATAGTAAGAAATTTACTTATTTCTATAATTTATAAATTACTTATTAATTATTTTCTAGATATTATATACCTTTATTTTAAAAAGGGTAAGGTATAGTATAAAGGCTATTAAATTAAATTTAACTTTATTATTTCTAAGGAAAACTTACTTCTTTATATAATAATTTAGTTATAAAGTACTTACACTTACCTACCCCTTTCTTTAAAAAAAATACTTAAATATATTATAAATTAATTATAAAATACTTTAAAATAAGAATAATAAAAGCTAAATACTTTAAGTAAGTTATTTATTTTTTTTTAATATTTTTATTTACTTTCTTAGCTAATAATCTTAAATATATAGCTTAATTCCTTAGCTTTTAAGAACTTATTAAAGGATTTTAATATAGAATCTATAATTTAATTATACTTAAGCCTAGATAATAATAGTAGGCTTAGGTATTTCCTTAAAAAGTATAAATTAATTTATAATTTATTAGAAAGTATAAGGCTAGCTACCTACTTTAAGTATTTTTTAAAGTATAAAAATAATAGTAATTAAGTAAGTAATTTTTAATACTTTATAAAAATATTTACTAATAATTTATAGTATATTTAAATCTTTAAGGATAATAGTATTAATTTATTAATAGCTATATTTTTTAAAGAGTAAATTAAGCTATTTAAAAAGCTTAACTTTAAGAACTTTTAAGTAAATATAAATTTTAAGTACCTTAAGGACTTAGAAATAAATAAGATTATTTAAAGTACTTATAACTATAAAGCTAAATTAGGTATATTTTCTATTTTTTAACTACTTATAAATTTATTTATTAATTTTCTAATTTTAATAATACCTTTTATTTAAATTATTATTAATGCTTAAAGTAGTGTTGCTTATTATACTATATTTTTTAAGGTTTTTTAATACTTAGAAACTATATATAATATTTAAAATTATTAGTATTATATCTATTATTAAGGCCTTTATAGTATTATATTAAACTAAGATATAGCTTATATTAATAATAAGTAATTAATTATTAATATATTTATTATTAGTTAAATACTAATTTATAGGCTTTTTAAAATATCTTATAGTTAATATTAATTTTAAATATTATAATATTCTTTTCTATACTTCTAAAAGCATTTAATTATACTATATATACTTTACTAAAGGTATTTATAAGTTATATTCTTTTTTTTACTTTTTAATATATTATTAATTACTTATTCCTTAAAGTAAATAATTTAGTTTATTAAAGAGTTAAATAATAAATCCTTATAGTAAACTATAATAGATTTATTAAGCTACTTATTTATCTTTAGCTACTATAAAGCCTTTAATTTACTATCTTTATATAAGTAATTATTTTTAAGTTATAAATTCCTTTTTAATTTATTCTAATTTATTTAAAGCTTTATAACTAAGCTTAGTATAAAAGGTAAGCTATTATAGCTATTAGGCTCTATAGAGGTTAGTTAAATATATAAGATATTTAATAGAATAACTATATAAATTACTTAAATTATATTAAGTAACTTTATAAGATTTTTTATAACTATAGTAGCTATTACTTTTCCTTACTTAAAGTTATTTAAATATTAGTAATTTTTAATAAATTAATAATTACTTATAAGTATTACTAATTACTTTATTTAGAAATAAATATTATAATTATAATTTACTAGCTAAGGTTAGTGTTACTATATCTTTTTATACTTAAGTTAGCTACTAAGATAATATAATAAAGGGAAGATTTTTAACTAGGTTTTAAAGAGAAAGTAAGTAATTTTATATTAATTTTTTACTAATTTTTTACTAATATTAAAAGGATTATAAAAATATAAATAAGCTATATAGGGGATTCCTCACTATTAGTGCTATAATTATAGCGCTGATAGAAGCACTTTATAGGGGGCTTTGTAAGCCAGTGCAAGCCGGCAAGCATGCGCGCGCGCGGGTGGCACAACCACGGAATTCCGACTAAAGGTCACGTATATGTGGGCTCGCAGCTGCGAGGTCCCTATAAATCCTTACTTTTCGACCTTTTCTGCCTATTCTAATAGTTATGCGGTTAGACTAATAGCTATAAGGTAGGCCTAGTCTTTAGATTAGATTTATAAGGCAACTAGTAAAGATATAGAGGAATAGATTAAAGAATGTAACTAAGCTAGCTAATAGCTACTTAGTTAGGAAAGATAGCTACCTTATAATGTATATTTTTACTATTTTTTATAATAAGGAGGAATTTATAAAAAGTCTTAGGACTAGATTCTTTATTGCTAAATTTTAGGCTTTTTTTCTATATAAATATTTAAAAACTAGTTTTTTAGTGTTATATATTAATTTTTATTAAGTTAACTAATTATAAGTATATTAGTAGCTAATTTATATAGCTATAAGTCTATTTTTTTATTTTTCTATATAAATAAATTTTATAAAAAATAGAAAGTAGCTTATAAAGCCTAGCTAGTAACTAGAATCTACTAATAAGGTTAGTAGGTATATAAGGGAAGGAAGTGAAAAACCCCTTTATAGCTACTAACTATACAGACCGTTAAAATTACTCTTACTAGCTACGCATACCTATAAAGTTAGATATTAGATATAATTTATTAGATATTATTATTGCAAATTCTTTAGCGAATTAAATAGTGCTAAAAGCAACGCAAAAGCTTCTATTTTACGTAAGATATAGTGGACTACAGCTTACTACAGTGCTCTGCTCTACAGAGCAGTGGATCTATATATGCACGCTTATTAAGCCCACTACCTTAGTAAGCTATGCTCTATAGCACCTACCTCTATTATTTCTAATAGGTTATAAGCCTAGGAGAGAACTTTTAGTATCTAGAAAATTCACTAAATTTTTTTTATAATAAAGGAAAATATTACTATATTTATAAAGAGTGTAGAAGCTACTTATTCTTTCTATAAACAGAATAAATTTACTAAAAAGAAGTTTTCCCTTCTATAAAATAGGAAAGAATATAGTATAAAAGAATTACTACTTCTATAAAAATTTAGGATTAGCGAAAAAAGGGATATTTTACCCTATAAGAACCTCTTATAAATAAAATAAAAAACAAGACCTAAAAGAGTTCCTACTTCTATAAGAAGAAAGAGATATATAGTAACCTTACTATAACTTAGAAGACTATCTTCTATAAAAGAGCAGAAAGAAGAATTCCTACTTCTAAAAATATTAAACAAAAAATGGATTTAAGAGATCTAAGCTAAATTGGCTAAGGGGTCCCTACCCTAGAGCAGTCGTGGGCAGAGCATGTAAACTGATAGATTTTACAATAAAATAATAATATCTCTAATATTCTAGAAAAATTAGAAACGTTAGCAGCTACCATTACCTCTGCCCTAGCTATGGCTTTAGAACCTATAGCTAAGCTAATATAAGAAAAAACTTAGGAAAGCTTTAAAAATTCTAATATTCTAAACTCTTTTAATAATTCTATTATTAAAGAATTTAATAAGAGGGTTTATAGCTTTCTAGAGGGGGCTAGGCTAAAGGGGCTGGAAAATTTTAATTAGTAAAAGCAGGCCCTAAATATCTAATTTAGGGCACTAGGAATGCCTAATTTCTTAGAAAATCCTAGTATTGCTAAAAACCTTAGCGATCCTAACTAAGCTATAATTCTTATGCTTTTAGGAGATAGCTGCACTAAAGGCCTCTAAAATGCTATAATTTGGCAAAAAGACCCCTTAGAGGTATATAGTGTTTTAATCCAATAGTATTCTTAGAGTTCTGAAATATAGCGTGGTACCCTTTATAATCAATTTCATAGCCTAAATTTCTAAGGTTATAAGGGGTCCCTGGAGTTTTTTAATACTTTATTTAATAACCTACTAGCTAGGCTAAATTTAGTAAGTGTTTTTATAGAGCCTATAGACTAAGTAAACCAATATTTACAAGCTCTAAAGTTAACTTTTCCTTAGTAGGCTAAAAGACAACGTTTTTCTATGAGAACTAATAGGGCTTTAGAGGCCCCTATAGGGGCACTAAATTTGTAATTTCTTATAGCTAATTTACTTAAAGAGTAAAGGGATAAGAGCTCTTTAGTATCTAAAGCTTTAAATTATAGAGTTACTACTTCTAAAGAATCTATACATAGAGGCTCTAAAGAAAATAAGACCTCTAAATATCCTAATAAGGATAAAAAGAAAAAGAAGAATTTCCCCTAAGAAAATAAGGGAAATTCTAACCCTAATTCTAAGAAAAAGGGGAAAAGTTAGGGCAAAAAATCCTTTAAAAAGGCTAAGGATAATAATAAGGGTTAAGAGGGATCCTTTATACTAGAAAATTTTAACCTTTCTTTAGGGGCTTTAGAGCCCTATAAAAGACTTAGTAGCCCTAGTGCTAGTAGTAATTCTAGTGAAGATTCTAGTATTTATTCTTAAGAATCTACTACTCTTAGTAAGGCTAGCACTAAAGTTAATAAGCTAGAGGATAAAATATCCTCTAAAGCCTTTAATTTCTATAATAAAGAGATAAAAAACTCTCTTCTTTATAATATAGGTTCTATTATTTACTTAGTTAATTTTAAGGAATATTTTATAAGTTACATACCTTATAAAAAAGAGGAAGCTAGGCCTATAACTATTAGTAGTAGTCCTATCTATTCTAAGGGATACGGAAAGGCTAAATTTTTAGTTTTATATTAGTAAAATCCTAATAAATACAGGCCCCTAGTCCTATAAAATATACTATATTTTCCTAAATTAGATATAAATATAGTAAGCGGATTAAAGCACTATTTAGTAGGAGGCTATATGTATAAGAATTCGCTATTCTTAGCCAATAGGTCTTGTATTAGTATTTTAAACATCAAAAAGCACAGATTTTTTATCCAGCTTAAGAATACTAATACCCCCCTTTTAAAATCTCCTTCTAGCTGCCTTTATAGGCACTATAATGGTTATTTTAGTCATATAGTTACTAGTTACCCTATAGAGGTTTAAATTCCCTCTAAGGAACCTATATAGGCTAAGGAAGCTCTAGAAATTAAAGAATTAGAGAGTTCTAACCTAGAACCTACTAATTTAGTAGGACCTTCTTTACTAAAGCTTATAAGCTATGCACCTATATTTATAGAAGTCCTTCCTTTTAATATAGGGCTGTTAGAGGCCCCTAGAAAAATTATAGAAGAGGCTTTAGTGGATTTAGTATTTAAAAATCCTACTAAGATAGGCCCTAGGCCTCTAATAGCTCCCTAAGAGGCCTGTGATTCTTAAGGGGCCTAGTAGGGAGCTATTAAAGAAGGTGTTATAGTGGCTAAAAAAGAGCTTATAGGGGATCTTATAGAAGACCCTAAGCTAAATTTATACTAAAATTTGCTAAGATTAGCTGGAATCTAGTATGTTAGACTAGGGCACCTAGGTCTACTATTACTAAAGAAAACTAGCTTATTAGCTAAGGAAATCCTAGATTTTTCTAAGGTTAAAGAAAAGGATTTTAACTGCCTAACCTATAATTAAATAAAAGCAATTAGAAGGCCCTCTAAAACCCTAATTCTGGACCCCCCTAGGGCTCTAGATAGATTAGAGGGGGATGTAGTAAAGATAAGCCCTATGCCTTATAATAAGCACCCTATGTGCCTTATTCTAGTAGACTGAAAAACTAAATATAAGTAGCTATTTTCTTTACTAAATAAGGAGGGCCCTACTGTTTTCCTAGCTATAAAAGGGTTTTTTAGATCCCTAAAGCTTAATTTTAGTACCTACCCTAAACATCTACATTTTGATGAGAGTAGAGAGGTTAATTTTACTTACTAATAGTGGCTAGTAAAAAAGGGGATAAAATTTACTACTTCTTCCCCTTATATTTATAAGCAAAATAGGCTAGCTAAGAGGGCTATCTATATTATAATAGATAGGCTGCGGGCTACCCTACACTAGTCTGGTCTACCCTTATATCTATGGAATTTTGTTATTTTTACTATTATAAATCTTATAAATATAACAGTAAATTCCACAAAACTAGCTAGCCTAGCATAATTATTAGCTGCTGATTTTAAAGAAAATACCCTAATTACCTTAGAGATTAGCGCTGCTAATTATAAGAGTATTAGGGCTATTGGCTCTTATTATAAGGTTTTAATTCCTATAGAAAAAAGACTTAAAGCTTAAAAACTAGCCCCTAGGACTATTCCTAGAAGGTTATTAGCTAATTTAGGTTCTATAACCTACTTAGTTTATATTCCTTCTAAAAGACTAGTTACTAAAACTAGCTTTATAAGAATTATAGAACCTATAGGCCCTATAAATTTAGGCCTCCCTAGGTCTTCTATAGGGGATATCTCTTTGGAGGGGGATCTGAGTGCCCCTTAGAACCTTCTATAGAATAATTCCTTAAAGGGGGAAAATAACTAAAATAGTGGTATTCTTATTAAGGATTACTCTATAGTATCTTTTAAGTAGATAGTTAATAAAGAGCCTGAATTAATTTAGAGTCCTAGGGACCTAGAGTTGGATAAAAATCAACTAAATAATCTAGATAAAATAAATATTAACTTAGTAGCCCTTTTTAAGGAAACCTACTATAAGGCATAGCTAAAGGCTAAAGAAAATAGGCCTAATAATAGCTCTAAGCCTAAGTCTTAGAAGTAAGCTTTAGCTAGCCTATAGAAAAAACAGTGGCTATAAGCTATTTTTAGTGAATTTAAGTAACTTCTAAAGGCAGGTACTTTTAAATTTATAGGAAAAGAGAATATCCCTAAGGGCTAGAGAGTGCTAAGAAATAGGCTTGTTTTAAAGCTTAAAAAGGATAAAGAAAATAATTCTTTAAAATATAAGGCCTAACTTATTACTAAAGGTTTTATATAAATGGAAGGCTTAGATTATACTAATACCTTTGCTGCTACTAGTATTCCCCCTAGCTAGTAAATACTATTAGCTATAGCAGCCTAGGAAGACTAGGAAATAGAGTAAGTGGATTTTATAGGGGCTTTTCTTAATAGCTACCTAAAAGAGACTATTTATATGTAGATTCCTAAGGGATTTATTAAATTTCTTAAATAAAATCTATAACTAGCTAAGCTAGCTAAAAAATTTAGCTATAAAGCTGCTAAGGACTTAGTTATTATACTAAGAAAATCCTTATATAGTTTAAAGTAAAGCTCTAAAAAGTGGCAATAGACTCTAACCTTAGTTCTTAAAAACCTAGGTTTTAGCCCTCTTACCTCTAACCCTACTATATTCTATAATTCAAAAACGCATACCTTTATTATAACTTATATTAATAATTGCCTTTTAATAAGGGCGGATTTGTAATATATTAAGGAGCTTAAGGAAGCCCTTTATAAGGCTTACCTTATAGAAGATAGGGGCCCTATAGAATTTTTCTTAGGGGTTTAAATTTAGCGTAACTAAAAAAATAGGGTCCTAAAGATACACTAAAAGCAGTATATTTTAGAGGCCTTAGTATGTTTTAAGCTAGAAAATTACAAATCTATTGGAATTCTGCTGTAGCTAGGGGTTTTAAAATAATAGCTTATTAAGCCCCTTATATTTAAAGAGGATATAAAGGAATATTAAAGCATTATTAGTACTATTATATATTTTATGCTATTAATAAGACCTAATATTGCTTTTACGCTACAGTGGCTTTCAATAGCCCTAGCTAGCCTGTATTTAGAGTATTTATATGCTGCTAAAAACCTACTAAGATACCTTTTAGGTATAAAAAATTTAGCTATTATTTATAAGGGCCCTACCCCTATAAATAATATAAAAACCCCTAAGGCTAGCCCTAGCTCTAGCTTAGTTGGATTTTGTAATAGTGATTTTGCTAGAGATAGAAGCTCTTTTAAATCCACTTATGCTTATCTTTATAAGCTAGCAGGGGGCCTAATTAGCTAGAAATTAAAGAAGGCTAGCACTATAGCCTTATTAATAATAGAAGCAGAGTCTAATGCTATTTGTGAGACTTTCTGGAAGCTTTAGTGGCTTAAAGGGATTTTTATAGAGCTAAAAACACCTATAAAACCCTTTATATAAATTTTCTGCAATAACTAGGGAGCTATAAAAGCTGCTTATAACCCTACTCTTTATAGCTATACTAAGCATACCCTTCTAAAATTTCACTATAACTAATAACTAGACTTAAAAGGGCATGCTAAAATCGCTTACCTAGATACTAAGAAAATGCCTGCTAATAGGCTTACAAAGCCCCTTATAGGCCCTATATACCTTATTTTCTTAGAGCTTATAGGTCTAAAACCCCTATAGTTTATTGCTAAAGGCTACAGAAATAATGCCTAGCTAAAGGCATAAAAATAATAAAAACACCTAGAAAATTAAAAATAACTATAAAAATAAAGAAAGAATAAGGTCCTTGCTTTTAATAGCAATACCTTTGTAAAATACTATGCTTTACTATAGTAAAAAGTTACTTACCCTAAAGCCCTAATTTTAGGCTTTATAATTCTGTAATCCTTTTTTATTTTGGAATTTTCCTAGATTTTATATAACTTTTTCTTTTGCTTTTGCCCTTAGCGCCCTTATAATAACTATCCCTAATACTTCTTTAAAGGGGGTGTTGAAAATAATAGGGTTATTTATAGGGGATTCCTTACTATTAGTGCTATAATTATAGTGCTAATAGAAGCACTTTATAGGGGGCTTTATAAGCCAGTGCAAGCTGGTAAGCATGCGCGCGCGGGTGGCATAACCACAGAATTCTAACTAAAGGTCACGTGTGCGTGGGCTCGCAGCTATAAGGTCCCTATAAATCCTTACTTTTTAACCTTTTCTGCCTATTCTGATAGTTATGCGGTTAGACTAACAGCTATAAGGTAGGCCTAGTCTTTAGGTTAGATTTATAAGGTAACTAGTAAAAATATAGAGGAATGGATTAAAGGATGTAATTAAGCTAGCTGATAGCTGCTTAGTTAGGGAAGGTAGCTACTCTATAATATATGTTTTTACTGTTTTTCTTAATAAGAAGGAATTTATAAAAAGTCTTAAAACTAAATTCTTTATTGCTAAATTCTAGGCTTTTTTTCTATATAAATATCTAAAAATCAGTTTTTTAGTGTTATATGTTGATTTTTACTAAGTTAACTAATTATAAGCACGTTAGTAGCTAATTTATATAGCTATAAGTCTATTTTTCTATTTTTCTATATAAATAAATTTTATAGAAAATAGAAAGTAGCTTATAAAGCCTAGCTAGCAACTAGGATCTACTAATAAGGTTAGTGGGTATATAAGGGAAGGAAGTAAAAAACCCCCTTTTAGCTGCCGACTATACAGACCGTTAGAATCACTCTTACTAGCCGCGTATACCTATAAAGTTAGATATTAGATATAATTTATTAGATATTATTATTGCAAATTCTTTAGCAAATTAAATAGTGCTAAAAGCAACGCAAAAGCTTCCATTTTACGTGAGATATAGTGGACTGCAGCTTGCTACAGTGCTCTGCTCTGCAGAGCAGTGGATCTCTACGTGCACGCTCACTAAGCCCACTACCTTAGTAAGCTGTGCTCTATAGCACCCACCTCCATTATTTCTAATATTTATAAAAATAGCTTTAGTAATATTAATATAATATTTTTAGGCATTATATTTATATAAAATAATAATAAAGGGATATTCTAAACTAATATATTAATAATTAATTATGTATAACTTAAATATATTTATAAATTAGAATTACTTACTATTAAACCTAGCTACTTAATAATTATAGTATATTTTTTTTTTAAGTCTTAAGTATTTATTATATTTTTATATAGTTTACCTATATAAATATATTAATTAATTAATAATTAATTATAAATTAATTTAACTTATAAATTTAATATTATAGTTTTTATTATTAGTTTTATATATAAGTAAACTAATATTAATAAAAAAGCTAATAT
>AFRA01001334.1:0-11057 GCA_000223055.1 Claviceps fusiformis PRL 1980
TATAACCTACTATTAGATATAAAGGCTTTATTTAAACTATAGCTAATATATTATTTAGATATATATACTGCTTTAGTAAATACTTAAATAAAATAAATTATTATTAAAAACTTAACTTTATATTCTATTTAAGTAGAAGCTAAATAGTATTTAGGATTTATAAAGTTAATTAATTTAATAGTAAAGGTATATATAATAAAATACTTTAAAACTAATAAAGTAGTGGATTTAGTAATAGTTTTAAAATAGCTACTTTTAAAAATATTTATATTAAAATATATAAGGAATAATAAAATAATTATATACTTAATAGGGGTAAATATATATAAATCTAATAGTAATTATAAAAATTAAGTAATATAAGCTTTAGTTAATAAGTATATTTAATTATTTAAAGATAAAGGTTTTATAATTATATCTTTTAAAGAGTAAATAAAAATTTAAATAAAACTAGGCTAGGAAAAAATGCTTTTAAAAAATATAAGGTTTATTAAGTTAAACTAATTAATTAAAAAGTAGTTAAGAATACTATATATAAGCTAGTATAAGTAAATAAAGTAGGTTAAATAATAGAATATATTCGATATAGAAAAATAAAAAAATAAACTTATAGCTAAAAACTTTTTCGCGAATTCGCCTGCACCGCAGTAGCGACGCAGAACCGACTCTAAACCTCTCAAAAAGTGCAGAAAAAGAATCGCTGCATCCGTTTTACCCTATCTCCAATAGCGTATCAGTGCTAGAGCGTAGGCATAGTGGATAAGGCAATACTAATAGATATTAATAGTAGGAATCGTAGCCTTATATAGAGCTACCACTACTTACTTGCAGGATAGGGTAGCTTTATATTAATAGTGCCTTAAGTTACTCCTATACCACTGCCTATATATAAGTAAATACTAAACTACCTTACTATTAAATATAATAAGATAGCTAAACTTATACTAGCTATAGTGCTAGAGAGTATATAGAATATTATTCTTTATATTAATAATATAGCCTTAATGCATGCCTAACGCAGCCTCCTTACGCCTTAGACCCACACTAAAATATTAATAAAATTAACCTTACTATTACTTAATAAGCCTATTATAGTTAAAAACTTAAAAGAAGTTATTAAATAAGTAGTAAAGAAAGCTATTAGCGCTAGGAATATAATAGCCCTAAGCTAGGCTAGCATTACTACTAAAGGCACTACCTAACCGCTTATCTATTAAATTTAAGCTATAATAGTAGCAGTACTGCCTTATATTTACTATAAAACTATTATTAAAAGCAGTATAATAGCTAAAGCTATATAAAACCGCTTACCTAAAGAAACTATTATAGCTATTAACTAAGCCACTAGTACTAATACTACTATAGTAGCGCATTGCCTCTGCAGCAGCAACACTATAATCACATTCTAGGATATAGCAAAGCCTTACACTAATAATATAGCCTAGGTTAGCACTGCTTTTAGACTAAAAGCAATGCTAAACTAACGTATATTTAGTATTATTATTAAGGGCTTTCCTATATACTATATATAAAACTAAGGGAAGGATAATATTCTCTAAAACATAATTACAGCTAATAGATAGGGTCTAGTAAAGGCCACAGCGCAAAAGCTATATAGCACCGCAACCTAATCCCCCTTAATTATTACTATTAATAGAGTTAACGCAGCAAATAGGCTATACTACGCTAGAATTATTTATAAAGCTAAGATATTTAAGGCTAAGCTCTATAATAACACTATCTATCCCTAATAATGCTTTAAATACTTTAAATTTAGCTATATAGCTACACACTATGCGTCGCCCCTATAGTGTAGCCGCTGCGCATTTAGTCAGTATAAGGAGGGTAAATAATTATGCTTAGCGCTATTAGGAGCTGTATAGGAACGCTGCGTTAACTACTTAGGACCTTACCCTACATAGTCTTATATATATAATGTTATAAATAAACAATAGAACTGCACACACACTGTATACCTAGCATAGCCCCTAGCCTTTACTAAACTACTAATGCTAGAGAAAAATAGTTAAATAGAGGTATTTAGCTATAGCTAAAGGAGAGATATAAGCAACCTATTATTATAGAAGGCTTTGCTATAGAAGTGAGTTAGCAGACTACACACCTGCCTCCCTAACACTTAACTAGAATTAATGTAGTGGTTACAAGCTGCTATAAAGGCCTTCCTAAGTTAACAGCCTGCAGCTGCTGCAGCACTAAACAAGCCAAGCCTAACCTAATATACTATATAGAGTATATAATAGAGGTTATATACTAGAATATATAGAAGAAAACCCACCTTATATATCTAGCGCTAGAGTCCTAACCCAGAGCCAATATAATAGCAATATAGGAGCTAGGAACCATAGATAGCAGACTACCTAACCCTAGCCTTAGCCGCTTCTAACTTACTACTTAGGGCAGCTATACTGTAATTTATATAAACTGCTAGCATAGGCCTAGGGCATAGTTAACGCATATAGGCAAGGACTAGTGCTTAATAACATTAGCAGGATACTATATCCACTTAATATATTCCCTAACTTATAAACCTAATTAAATATTACCCCTTATTAACTTTATAGTAGCCCTACCTTTAAACTGTAGCGTTTTTATAGAAGACTTTAACTAGCACTACCTACTTTAGAATTATTATAGCTAAACCTTAATAAAGAGTAATACACTCCTAGCGCTAGTAATATAGTAGTGGCTTAGATTTATAACGCTATAGGGTAAAGTAACTTAAAGAATATAGAGTAAAAGGGATAGCATTATTAACTATACTTAGATTACTTATAATATAAAAGCTAAATTTATAGGGGGACTAGACCTTACTAGATCTAACTATATCCCACAGCTTATCTGCATTAGCACTAGCCTAAGGCTATATAGCAACTACCTGCTTTATTTTAAATGGCTATATATAGAGGACAACCTTATAGTAGCTAAGGCAGCAATATAGTTCCGCTGCAACCTTACTAAACCTCTGCTCTAAATACCTATAGAAATTAATAGCTATATAGAATAGATAATAGCTAAGCTTTAATTTATTATAGATTTAGCAGTCCTAAGGGAACCCTAAGGTAGCCCTAGGCTAAATTTATAGTGGAATTGCTATGCTAAAGAAGCTACTTAGAATGTAAAGAGAGTATTAAGGCAGTGGCAGATATCCTATACTAAGGAGAACTAGTAACTTGCTGCTAACGTAGCCTAGATGCAGTACTAAACCATTAGCAATAAAAGGCATAGTGCCTAGCGCTCTACTATTAAGGTAGCCACTACCTATAGAGAAAGCCTATAGAAACTTAAACGCTAGGCGTAGCTCTATAGTAGACTACTACTAAAATAGTAGTAAATCCCTAACCTTATTTAAGGCAAGGGCGTAGACACTATAACTGCTAAGTTGTACTAAAAGAAAGTAGCTATACTAGCTAATTACTTCTTCCCTTTCTCCTAAGCCTAACTTAATAATATACTAAAGGATCTTAATAACTACCTTAATACTATAACGTTCCTATTAGAAGACCACTTTAATACTAATGAAATCTATAGTATTATTAAGAGCCTAGCTAGCTAAAAGGCACTAAGGCTAGATAAACTTTTAGCTAATTACCTTAAAGTATACAGTAAGCCACTAGCTAGGACCCTTACCTACTTACTTAATGCATACTGCTGCATTAGCTATTACCTAGCTTTATTCTAGTAAGTAAAAGTAGTTATTCTTTATAAGCTAGGCAAGACCCTAATAGAGCAGTATAGAGTAGAGGCCTAGTGCCCTATCTTACTTCTTAGTATTATTAGTAAAGTAATAAAGGCAGTAGTAGTAAGTTAGCTTACCCTTATAGCTAAATTAAGCAGCGCACTACCTAACCTATAAATAGGTAATAGAGTGGATAGGTTAACAGAAGTTACACTAAGTGTTTTAGTGGAATTAGTGTATACAGTGTAGCACTATAGCAGTATTATATTACTACTCTAACTAGATATATTAGTAGCCTTTAACACTATTTACTATAAGAGACTAACTTATACCCTTATAGCTACTAGGATCCCTATATAGATAGTAGTGTAAACTTACTCCTTTACTACTAAATACACTACTAACCTTTATTTTAATAGTAAATCCACTAGCCCCCTACCTATAACTATAGGTATACTATAGGGGTCCTTAATCTTCCCTATTCTCTTCCTACTTTATATTACCCCTTTATATACTAAGCTCTAAGTAGTATATTCTATACTTATAATAAGCTTCTTTAATAATATAAATATACTTATATATAGGTATATAGTAGAGGAGATGTAGAATTGCCTTAAAGCTGCTTAAGCAATTTACTAAGAATAGTCTTAAGAATTAGGTCTTAAGTTTAATTTAGGGAAGAGTAAACTTATATACTTTACTAAGTAGCGCGTAGTAATTATATTACTAGTCTAACTTAGCACTAATATAGTGCAACTAGTCTAATCTGCCTGCTTCCTTAGGGTGTAGGTTTATTATAAGCTTTACTAAAAAGCATACTAAAGTTAGGTTAAGTTAAAACTAGTGTAATAGTGGCTTACACTTACATTACTAGTAGCTTTAACCTAGGGATGCTTATTATATAATGCATAACTCCTATATATATAGGTTATTTAAAGTATAATTATATATAGTATAGAATTACACTATACCCTTACTAAAGTTAGCAGTAAAGCTAGGGGTATAGCTAAGGTATTTATTTCTAAATAAACTAAGTGCCTAAGGATAGTAACTAGTGTATTTAAGGCTATATTATATACCCTAGTTAAAACTAAGGTAGCTATAGCTTTAATTAACCTTTACCTTAACTACTATTTACTTTACTTTTACTAATAAATAGAAGCTAATAGAATAGCTAAGCATATCTATAGCGCTTACACTATAATAGTAGCTTAACTTAGACGTAGACTAATATGCTAAGGGCGTAGCTGCCTATTACCCCTAAATAACTACCTAGACTATATACTATTCCTAAACTAACCCTATAACTACCTACTAAAGCCCTCTCTAACTAAAGTACTTACCTTAGAATAGAAGGACTACTAGCACTAAAAGTAGGCTGCTATATAGGCGCGCTAGACTTATATTGACTATACAGTAGTAGAGCTTAACCCTAACTTTACCTTCACCGCTAAAGTTATCTACCTCTACTTAGGCCTTACTAAGTATAAATCTACAGCGCTTATATAAATATATATAGAATAAATTAGGCTTAATGCCTTCCTTTTTTGCTAATGCGTTCCTAAAGTAGATTCGCTAATATATAGCTACTAGGCTAATAATAAAGACTACTACTATATCCTATTATCTTATAAGAATTTTAATTACCTTTACCTTATTAATACTAGCATACACCTAGTGCGTAACTAATATAAAGTTAAGGAGGCATTAGAATATAATAGGCTAGTAACTATACTTATAAAGTAGCTTATATTAATAGGGCACATCCCTTAATTCTAACTTATTAAAAGTCTATAAGATTAATAGGCTAAAGATACTAAAAAGCTAATAAAAAAAGGCACCTAGCGCAGCATAGGCGTAGAAACACTAGGGAACTGTGTAGATATTATAGCTAGAACGTATTATTATAACGTATAACTTATATTCACTAATATATAAAAAACAGCAACCTAAAAGACAATAAAAAACAGGTATAACGCTTCTACGCTAGCCCTAGGCCTACACCCTATTACCCCCCCCCTCCCCCCCCCCCTCCTCCTTTAGGTTATCCTCTACCTCCACTACTATATAGCCTTATATAGCTACTGCGCTAAGCTTATAAACCTTTTATAGAATCTCTTTTAAAATATTATTTTACTCCTTTAGCGTATTAATAATATAGTAGGCCTACAGTAGTATCTTACCCTTAACTAAGGTTAAAGCTAAGACTATTATAGTACTACTAGTAGCCTACGCTACTATATTAATAGATAGGCCTGCCTACTTTATAAGCTATACTGCCTTTTTCTAAGTAGTGTTATACTCCTTAGCCTGCCTATAAGTTAGTACTATACTAATACTATAGCTAAACTATAGCTACACTACCTTACACTTATATTAATAGGCTCCTTAAAGGTATAGAGGTCTTGTATATTTATTACTTGCTTAATAGCTTTTTAGTATAATATAATATTTAGATTTAGCTGTAGAACTAATTAGCTATTACTAAGCCACTAATGTAGATAAGGAACATAATACTTATACCTAAATAAGTCTTTTTTACTTTTATATACTTAAAGCATACACTACTAATACCTATTTAAATTAGTAATAGCAATAGCTTAGGTTAGAAAGGGGTACTAACCTTTAGTGCTATAGTACTATTTTTTAATGTTTTTAGCTTATATTAAGCAAGCTTTATAGGGCTAGGCCTATAATTAGCCTAGCTATAGGTAGGTTAGCAGCAGTAGTGTATTAAGAAGGGAATAGTACTTACCCTAAGGGCAATAATTAACTTATTTATAAGGGTAGGTAGTATCTTTAATAATACTATAGTTAGTTAGGGGCAGCAATAGGGCAGCACTACTATAAAAACAGAAATAGGGGTATATTTATAATAGAGATAATAAATAAAGAAGGAAGGAAGAAGAGAAGAGGTTAAAAATAAGGGAAAGAGGGTATATATATCTCTCTCTTTCTATTATATAACTAATAGTTAGTTAATAGCCAGTTTAGTAACAGCTAGCCACTAGCTAATGCAACTAACGCTGTAAAGATATAGAAGCTAAAGGAAGGTTTTAGGCAAGGGGGCAGCAGCCTAGGGGAATTAGATAGGGACTAGTATAGAAAACAAACTAAGCGCTTAAGGCAACTTACTATAACATATAGACCACCCCTAAGGGTATCCTACAGCACCACTGCGCCTCTACTAACCTAGTTTACTTCCCATTCCACATTACACACTCTCTTATAATGCTAGTTAAGTTTAGCTAGTAGCGCACCTCTTTCCATAGTTAGAACCAGCATAGAGCCACTACGGCTCCACTGCGGAACTCAAACAAAGGCTATATATAGGTTTTCCCCCCTATACTAGGGTTTTTCCTATATAGTCTCAGTAGCAGTGGTACTAGAATTGGGCCAACAGCCCAACTAGTGTATTAAATAAAAAAAAAAAATAGAATATATTCCTTTTACCTTTTTAGTTTTTATTATTTAAGCTAGTAATAAATTAAATTATAAAGAAAGAATAGTTATTAATATTTATAGTTTAAATGCTAACTTACTTAGAGATACTTATTTAATAAGAATATAAAAGAATATTATTTTCTATATAGTAAACACTACCTATATTATAATAATAAATACTATAAGTTTCTACTATTAATAGTAGGTATACCTAGATTTATAATAGGTATTTACTATTATTATATATAATAGATAGTATATATTTAAAGTTCTAATTATAAGCTATAAAGGCTTTAATATATATATATAATAATAAATAAATAATATACTTTAAGGTATAACTATAGTGTTATATATAGATAATATTATAATTCCTTTAGTACAAGGTTTTAATTAGTATATACTTAATTATAATTAAGTATAGGAATTATTAATAAAAAATAACCTATTTATTAAAGTAGCTAAAATATATATAGCTTATTTATTTATAGTAGTTCTTAGAAAGTTAGTTAATATATTAAGTATAGTAATAATAAAATAAAAGTTAGTAGTAATTTTAAACCTTAAATTTCTTAAAATACTTTAGGTATTAGAGTATTTATTAGGATTTATAGGATCTTTAAGATATAATATCCTAGGATATGCTATATTAGTTAAACCTCTATAGAAATATAAAACTAATTTACTTAGATTAGCTTAATTATAATATATAACACCTAAACTAGGCTTTAAGCTAGTAAGAAATAAATAAGTATAAAGCATTATAGTATTACTCTTAATAAAGAAAGAAGTTAATATATTTAATTTCTTAAAAAGGGTACTAATAGACTATTATATATTAGTAATTTACTTACTTAATAAATAGCTTTTTATTAATTTTAATATCTTAAATAGAGAAATAGGTATTATAGTTTATTATATTAAAAAAGAATATATTTTAAAGCTATAGATTAGGGATATAATTATTAAATACCTAGCTTAAATAATAATTTAACTAATTATATTCTTATTATAGATATTATTTAATGTGGAAAAGAGATATTAGTTTATAGAACTAGAAATTCATAGCTATGTCTAGACACTATAGAAATTATAATAGTGAATAGAGCTAATATAAAAACTACTAGTAATTTATTTTATAGATTATAATTTAATTATAAATTTAGCTAGATAAGTAGATATAGCTAATATGTCTAGTAGATATATAGTAAATAAGAAAATTATATAAGTAATAGAATATATTAGTTAATTTAAGGTTTAAGTATTATATAGAGTAGGTAGGGAGTATATAGTTCTAGATGCCTTAAGTTAATTAAAAACACAATAGCTTACTTATAATAATTAAGCACTAGGTTAATTAGAAGATATGCTAGAGAATTAATTAGAACTTTAGGTTAATTTATTAACACTAGAAAAGCAAGCTATATTTAGCGAATATAATTTAGTAATATATAGAGCTATAACGCTATCCAATGTATTAATAGTATTAAAATAACCTATAGCTAATTTAATTAGTATATTACTAGAATATAAATAATAAATAAAAATAAGTTATAAAATAGATTTAGTTTAGAAAAGAATTATTTTAATACTTAAAGATAATAATAAACTAGATCTAATTAATTAAGCAAATCTGCTATTTAAATAGTATAATAATTTGCTTTAAAAACTATGCTTAAAATACTACCTTAATTATATTTACTTAAATTAGTAGTAAAAGAGTTATTCTTTATATTATATAATAGTAATTATTTAGAGTATGCTAAATTAAGTGAAAAAGTATAGTAATTCTATATTTATAAAGGGCTTTAACTTCTTTATAATTATTTATAGATATATCCAGTGTATTAAGTCTTTTAGATAAAATAATATAAGCAATATAGTAATTTACAACTACACCTACCGCTACTAGCGCTATATTATATAATCTTAATTAACTTTCTCTTAAGTTTATTAGAATTAAGCGTATAGAATAATAGTATACTAGTTATTATAAATAAATTTAGTAAATAAATAATAATAACGCTATATAAAAAGACAATTATAGCTAAATAATATATAATACTTTTATACTATAAGCTATTCTTTAGTAATTAAAGAATACTAAAGGTAGTTCTAAGTAATAAAGATTTAAAATTTTTAGTAGCTATATAGTTATATTTTTAAAGACTTATTAGTATAATACTATTACACTTTATAGTATATTATCTATAAACTAACAAATAAACTAAGCATATAATACAATAGATTAAATTAGCTATTAGATTATATATTACTAAATTAAAGAACCCTAAATAATGGAAATAAACTATCTCTAAACTATAGTTTAAGTTTAATAATGCACTAAATAATTTAATAGGTTTAAGTCCTAATTAACTAATTCTAAGCTTTAATTTAAATATATTAGAAATAATGGAGGTGAGTGCTATAGAGCACAGCTTACTAAGGTAGTGGGCTTAGTGAGCGTGCATGTACAGATCCACTGCTCTGCAGAGCAGAGCACTGCAGCAAGCTGCAGTCCACTATATCTTACGTAAAATGGAAGCTTTTGCGTTGCTTTTAGCACTATTTAATTCGCTAAAGAATTTGCAATAATAATATCTAATAAAAATTATATCTAATCTCTGACTTTATAGGTGTGTGCAGCTAGCAAGAGTGATTCTAATGGTCCGTACGGTTAGCGGCTGTGAGGGGGTTTTTTACTTCCTTCCCTTACATACCCACTAACCTTATTAGTAGATCTTAGTTACTAGCTAGGCTTTATAAGCTACTTTCTATTTTCTATAAAATTTATTTATATAGAAAAACAGAAAAATAGACTTATAGCTATATAAATTAGCTACTAATGTGCTTATAATTAGTTGACTTAGTGAAAATCAATATATAATACTAAAAAACTAATTTTTAAATATTTATATAGAAAGAAAGCCTAGAATTTAGCAATAAAGAATTTAGTTCTAAGACTTTTTATAAATTCCTTCTTATTAAGAAAAATAGTAAAAAATATACATTATAGGGTAGCTACCTTCCCTAACTAAGCAGCTATTAGCTAGCTTAGTTATATCCTTTAATCCATTCCTCTATATCTTTATTAGTTACCTTATAAATCTAACCTAAAGACTAGGCCCACCTTATAGCTATTAGTCTGACCGCGTAACTGTCAGAATAGGCAGAAAAGGTCGAAAAGTAAGGATTTATGGGGACCTCGCAGCTGCGAGCCCACGCACACGTGACCTTCGGTCGGAATTCCGTGGTTGTGCCACCCGTGCGCGCGCATGCTTGCCGGCTTGCACTGGCTTACAAAGCCCCCTATAAAGTGCTTCTATCAGCGCTATAATTATAGCACTAATAGTGAGGAATCCCCTATAAATAACCCTGTTATTTTCAACAAAATAATATAGCCTTTATTTTATTAAATAAAGAACTAAATCTACTTAATTTCTTAAAGAAAAAACTATAGGCTTATAACTTATTATTTATAATAGCTATTTAAATAAAATATTACTATAATAAGTAGTATATGACATACTTTTTTTAAGTTAGAGATAAAGTGCTTATTTAACTTAAATAATAAAGGTATACTATTCCTATAAATATTAGCTAAAAATATAGCCCTAAATATATAAAACTATTTAAAGTAGTTAAATAAGTTAAATAAGTAGTATATAAATTAAAGCTTTTAAATAATTAGTATATATATCTAATTATATCTATTAATTATTTTAAACCCTTTTAAAAGAACTACTTTAATTAGACTTTTTAAATTACTATACTAGTCTGCTTATTTAATTATAAAATTTAAGCAATATTAAATAAAAGAAAAAATAGTAATAATTTAGAATTTTATATATTATTTAAGAACTTAAATAGTTAATATAATTAATAGATATTAATATAATTAATTCTAAAGGCAGCT
>AFRA01001335.1:0-11031 GCA_000223055.1 Claviceps fusiformis PRL 1980
GTTACCTTATATACTCCTTATATACTCCTTATATACTCCTCTCCTATTCTACTAAGAATCTAAGCCTTTAGCTTAAATTTATTATATAGCCCCTTACTTTATTATTCCTTAGCTATTAAATAGTTAATAAATAGTTAGGTTATAATAATACTATTAGGGTATAAATAATATACCCTACTAAGCAGAACTATATATCCTAGCTAGCCCTAATCTAGCGCTTAGTATTAATAAAATAAAACTTAAAATAAAAATCTAAATAAAAATCCTAAATTAACTAATTAATTATATCTAGGATATTAACTATAAATCTCCTAATTAGCTCTCTTAAGCTTATAAATATAGTTTTATTATTATTCTTATTACTAATATTCTATATATATTAAGCTTTTTATTTAAATATTAATTAATACCTATTTATTCTTTATTATTATTTAATATCTTTCTATATACCTTTTATAATATTAATAAATAATTTACTATTATTATTTATTAAATCTAAATAGTAAGCTCCCCTATCCCTACTACTTTATTTATTTTAAAAACTAAGGTTATAAAATTATATTTATTATTATTAATACTCTCTCTCCTTCTCCCTTACCTTTAAATAACTATTATATTTTAAGCTATTATAAAATAAAAGATAATTTAAAGGATAAGTTATATACCCTTATAAATCTTTCCTAGCTAAATATTTAATGCCTATTCTATATTCTTTATATAATAAATAATAGCTTATTTTTTGTAATGGATTCGAGCTGGAGGCTCGGATCCTTAGCGGAACAGGAGAGGAGCATATAAGGAGCATGTGAGGTGACCCACCTCACCCAGAGGGCAAACCCTACGAGCACACATTGTATATAAACTAGACATATAGTGGAGGGGGATAGTAACCTTTCCTTCCCCCTTATAGATAATAATAACTTCATTGACACTAGATTGCAGTCGCCATCTAGGCTAGTCCATAACATTTTTATATATATTAAGCTTTAGGTATTTCTATAAAGAGTGCTAAAGGAGGAAATTAACCTATATAAAAAATATTATTATATTTACCTAAAGTTCTACTTTTTATTATTTTACTTATAAGATAGTAATAGCTATTTACTATAATAAAGCCATAAAAGTATTTTATATTCTTACTTATAATACCTTTAATAGTAAGGGGAAAAAAGTTATTTTAAATAAGCTATTTAAAGCTTTATATAACTATTTTACTACTACCTTATATACTATAAAGAAGTATACTATATTTACTATTATTATTAGCTTTTTATTTATATTATTCTCCTATTTATTAGCCTAACCTTAGGCTACTATTAGTAAAATACCCTTATATTTATTACTTATTTCTATTATTAATTCTATTACTATTTACTTATTAAAAATTAATATTAACTATATTAATATTTAGTTATTTAAAGTATAGTATTAGGTTAAATAATTAATACTTATATATTAAGATTTATTTACTTAGCTTTAATTATATTAGCCTTTTTTACTAACTTACTTACTATTATATTTAAAGGAGTAAATATATATATTTATATTACCCTCTTTTATTTTATTAAGTATAATACCTTTTTTTACTATTATTATACCTTTTTTTATTATTAATATACCTTCTTTTACTAATACTATAATACTATTTATTATTTATTAGCTTTTAATATTTATAATATTTATATTTAAACTACCTTTAAGTATTCTTAATTCTATATTATAAAAGCTTAACTTATTTTTTATTAGCTTAAAGTTACCTTCTTTACCTCTTTTTAGCTTACCTTTTATAGCTATATTAGCTAAGTATTATAAAAAAAAAGGTTTAATTAATAACTTTACTTAAATAATAGTAAGGTATAGAAATATTAAAACTAAATTAAAGCTTATATAAGGCTTAATAGTATTAAAGTTTATATTAAATAATATACTATATAATATTAATTAAAAATTATAATATACCCCCTTTAGTTTATTATTAAAATATATATCTTTTTATTATATTTTAAAATTTATTAATACCTTAGTATTCTCTAAGCTTTTAAGTAGTTTTTATATTAATTACATATAGCTAATCTATTTTATTAATATATTATAATAGCTACCTTAACCTTTAGTATTCTTTATAGCTAAAATAAACTTAATATAGTACTTATAAAGTATATTTATATTATTATTTTAAGGCTAAATAAAGCTTAGTTTAGAGTTAAGTAAAACTAAAAAAGGGAATAAATTATTTACTATATATTTAATTAAATTAATATTAAAAATAAAGTAAATACTACTAAAAATATTTAATTTAATAATAAAAAGTATAAAAGTATTAAGTATAGTATATTTAGCTATAACTTAGTTTAATTTCTTACTTAAGTAAAGAGTTTAAATATTATAAAGGCTAAGCTAAACTTTATTATTAGCTTAATATTATTTTATAAAGTAATATAATTAATTAAAAGACTCTTATTAGTATTATTAAGTAAAATTAATAATAGCTTAAATAAGTACTATTTTTTATTTAATATACTTAAGAAACTAAATTATTTACCCTTTAAGGGATATTTAGCTTTATATAAAAGCTAGTATATATTATACTAAATTAATATTAAACCTATAAAAAGCTATATATATACTAAGGCTAATAACTAATAAGTTATAGTTATTAAGTATAAGCTAGTATACTATTAAATATATAAATTAGTTTATTTAAATAAAAGAAACTATAATATATGAAACTACTTAAACCTTTTAATTTATATATTTTATACTTTTATTAGTTTAAAGGTAGTAAAATATAAAGAAAAGCTATTAAATCCCTATAAGGAAGTATAATAATAACTAAAAGCTACTTACTTAGTTTAAACTATAGTTTAATATAATACTTTAAGAGAACCTATTATTATTAGTATTACTCTAGTTAGGCTTGTGAGCCCAATACTAGTACCACTGCTACTTAAACTATATAGGAAAAACCCTAGTATAGGGAGGAAAACCTATATATAACCTTTTTTTATATTTTATAGTAAAGCTGTAGTAGCTCTACGCTAGTTCTAATTATAAAAAGTAGTGCGCTACTAGCTAAACTTAACTAGTATTATAGAAGAGTGTATAGTGTAAAATAGGAATTAGACTAGGTTAGTAGGGGCGTAGTAATAATATAAATTACCCTTAGGGGTAGTTTATAAGTTATAATAAGTTACCTTAAGCGCTTAGCTTATCTTTTATACTAGTCCCTAGCTAATTCCCTTAGGTTACTATCTCCTTACTTAAAAACCTTTCTCTAACTTCTATACCTCTATAGTATTAGCTATACTAGCTAGTAGCTAGCTATTATTAAACTAACTATTAGCTATTTATTAATTATATAATAAAAAGAAAAAGAAATACTATATTTACTCTTTTTTCTTTATTTTTAAGCTTTTCCTTTCTTTTTTCCTTCTTTATTTATTACTTTTATTATAAGTATACCTTTATTTCTATTTTTATAGTAATACTGCCCTATTACTGCCTTAAATTAACTATAGTATTATTAAAAATACTACTTACTTTTATAATAAAATTAATTATTATACTTAGGGTAAGTATTAATCCCTTTTTAATACACTATTGCTATTAACCCTTATATAGCTAGGCTAATTATAGGCCTAGCCCTAGAAAGCTTACCTAATATAGGCTAAAAATATTAAGAAATAGTGCTATAGTATTAAAGGTTAGTGCTCTCTTTCTATTTATACTACTCTTATTACTAATTTAAGTAAGTATTAGTAGTATATACTTTAAGTATATAAAAGTAAAAAAAACTTATTTAAATATAAGTATTATATTTATTAGCTATATTAGTAGCTAGGTAGTAGCTAATTAGTTCTATAGCTAGATTTAAATATTATATTATATTAAAAAGCTATTAAATAAGTTATAAATATATAGAATCTCTATGCCTTTAGAGAGTTTATTAATATAAGTACTAGGCAGTTAAGATATAGTTTTACTATAATATTAATATAATATTAATATATAGCTAGGCTATAAAGTATAATATTACTTAAAAAGAAATAGTTTAACTTATAAAGTAAGTAAGCTTATTTACTAATATAGTAATATAGGTTAGTAGTAGTATTATAGTAGCCTTAGCCTTAACCTTAGTTAAGGGTAAGCTATTACTATAAACTTACTATATTATTAATATATTAAAGAAATTAAATAATATTCTATAGAATAAGCTTATTATAATTATTATATAAGGCTATATAAAGAAAATTATAAAGGGGGAGAAGGTAATAAAAAAAGAGAGGGGGGGGGTAGAGAAGGAGAGAGGGGGGCTAGGGGCTAAGGGGGTATAGGCTTAGGGTTAGTATAGGTATACTATACCTATTTTTTATTTTCTTAGCTACTATATTTATTTTTCTTTAAAAATAAATTATATATTCTAATAATTTATACTTACTATAATATTTATATAGCTTCCTACTATCTCTATACCTATACTATACTAGGTACTATATAGTATTAAGTTTTTAATATCCTTAGCTTATTAATTTTATAAGCTTTTTATAAGCTAAAACTAAGGAATATACCCTATTAATATAAGCTACTTAGTAAGTATAGTTACTAGCTTATTAGTCTCTAAAGCCTCTTTAACTTTATATTAGTTTTATATTAAGTATATACCTATATTAATAGGGTAAAGATAATTAAAGTTTTTATAAAATAGTAAAATATAGTAATAGTCTTTATTATTAACTTAATAACTATATATTAATAATTCTACCTTAAAAATATATTAGCTAAAAAGGAAAGTATTAAATCTAATTTATTCTATATATATTTATATAAGCACTATAGATTTATACTTAGTTAAGCCTAAGTAAAGGTAAATTATATTAATAGTAGAAGTAAAGCTAAGGTTAAGCTTTATTATTATATAGTTAATATTAATTTAATATGCCTATATAGCAGCCTATTCTTAATATTAATAGTTCTTTTATTTTAAAGTAAGCGCTTTAGTTAAAAAAAGCTTTAGTAAGTAGTTATAGAGTTAGTTTAAAAATAATATATAATTTAGGTAGTTATTTAAGTATAGTAAGTAGCTATATCTTTAGTATATTAGTTTATATTTAAGTTAAGCTACTATTATAATATAAGCGCTATAAATATACTTAGCTATTTTATTAGCTTTTATTTATTAGTAAAAGTAAAGTAAATAATAGTTAAGGTAAAGGTTAATTAAAGCTATAGCTACTTTAGTTTTAACTAAGGTATATAGTATAGCTTTAAATATATTAAGTACTATTCTTAAGCACTTAGTTTATTTAAAAATAAATACCTTAGCTATACCCTTTACTTTACTACTAACTTTAATAGAGGTATAGTATAATCCTATACTATATATAATTATACTTTAAATAACCTATATATATAAGAGTTATATATTATATAATAAGCATCCCTAGGTTAAAGCTATTAGTAATATAAGTATAAGCTACTACTATATTAATTTTAACTTAACTTAACTTTAGTATACTTTTTAGTAAAGCTTATAATAAACCTATACTTTAAGAAAGTAAATAGATTAAATTAGTTATACTATATTAATACTAAGTTAAACTAGTAATATAATTACTATATACTACTTAATAAAGTATATAAGTTTATTTTTCTTTAAATTAAACTTAAAACCTAATTCTTAAAACTATTCTTAGTAAATTACCTAGGTAGCCTTAAGGTAATCCTATATCTCCTTTACTATATACTTATATATAAGTATATTTATATTATTAAAAAAGCTTATAATAAGTATAGAATATACTACTTAAAGCTTAGTATATAAAAAGATAATATAAAATAAAAAGAGAATAAAGGAGATTAAAAACCCTTATAGTATACTTATAGTTATAAATAAGGAGCTAGTAAATTTACTATTAAAATAAAAAGTAATAGTATATTTAGTAGTAAAAAAGTAGGTTTATACTACTATTTATATAAGGATCCTAGTAGCTATAAAGGTATAAGTTAGTCTTTTATAGTAAATAATATTAAAGGCTATTAATATATTTAATTAAAGCAGTAATATAATACTACTATAGTACTATACTATATATATTAATTCTATTAAAACACTTAGTATAACTTTTATTAACTTATTTATTTTATTACTTATTTATAGGTTAGGTAATATACTACTTAATTTAGCTATAAGGGTAAGCTAACTTACTATTACTACCTTTATTACTTTACTAATAATATTAAAAAGTAAGATAAAGCATTAAGCTCTTACTTTATACTACTTTATTAAGGTCTTGCCTAGCTTATAAAAAATAATAACCTTTACTTACTAAAATAAAGTTAAGTAGTAACTAATATAGTAGTATATATTAAGTAAGTAAATAAGGGTCTTAGCTAATAGCTTACTATATACTTTAAGGTAACTAGCTAAAAGTTTATTTAGTTTTAATACTTTTTAGTTAGCTAAGCTTTTAATAATACTATAAATTTTATTAATATTAAAGTAGTTTTCTAATAGAAATATTATAGTATTAAGGTAGTTATTAAGATCTTTTAGTATATTATTAAGTTAGGCTTAAAAGGAAAGGAAGAAATAATTAGCTAGTATAGTTACTTTCTTTTAATATAACTTAATAATTATAGTATTTATACTCTTACCTTAAATAAAAGTAGGGATTTACTATTATTTTAATAGTAGTTTACTATAAAGCTATACCTAGTATTTAAGTTTTTATAAGCTTTCTTTATAAGTAATAATTACTTTAATAATAAAGCACTAAGCACTATACCTTTTATTACTAATAGTTTAGTACTATATTTAAGCTATATTAATAGTAAGTTACTAGTTCTTCTTAATATAGAATATTTACTATTACCTTAATACTCTTTTTATATTTTAAGTAGCTTTTTTAATATAATAATTCTATTATAAATTTAGCTTAAAGCTACCTTAGAGTTCCCTTAAGACTATTAAATCTATAATAAATTAAAGCTTAGCTATTATTTATTCTATATAGCTATTAATTTCTATAGGTATTTAAAGTAAAGGTTTAGTAAAGTTATAGCAAAACTATATTACTACCTTAGCTATTATAAGGTTATTTTCTATATATAGCTATTTAAAATAAAGTAGGTAATTACTATATAGCCTTAGGCTAATACTAATATAGATAAGCTATAGAATATAGTTAAATCTAGTAAGGTTTAGTTTCTCTATAAATTTAGCTTTTATATTATAAGTAACTTAAGTATAGTTAATAATACTATCCCTTTTACTCTATATTCTTTAAGGTACTTTACTCTATAGTATTATAAGTTTAAGCTACTACTATATTATTAGTATTAGAAGTATATTACTCTTTATTAAGGTTTAGCTATAATAATTCTAAAGTAAGTAGTACTAGTTAAAGTTTTTTATAAAAACACTATAGTTTAAAGATAAAGCTATTATAAAGTTAATAAAGGGTAATATTTAATTAGGTTTATAAGTTAGGGAATATATTAAGTAAATATAATATTTTACTAATATTATTAAGCACTAGTTCTTACCTATTTATATTAACTATATCTTAAGCTTATACTAGTAGTTTATATAAATTATAGTATAGCTACCTTAAGTAATAAGTTAGAAGTAGCTAAAGCTAGGGTTAGGTAGTTTATTATTTATAGTTCCTAGCTTCTATATTACTATTATATTAGCTTTAGGTTAGGACTTTAATACTAGATATATAAGGTAGGTTTTCTTTTATATATTTTAGTATATAACCTTTATTATATACTCTATATAGTGTGTTAGGTTAGGCTTAGCTTATTTAATACTATAGTAGCTATAGATTATTAACTTAAGAAAGCCTCTATAGTAGCTTATAAGTGCTATATTAATTTTAGTTAAGTATTAGGGAAATAGGTATATAGTTTACTAACTTACTTTTATAGTAAAGCCTTTTATAATAATAAATTACTTATATCTCTCCTTTAGCTATAGCTAAATACCTCTATCTAACTATCTTTCTTTAGTATTAAAGGTTTAATAAAGGCTAGGGGCTATGCTAGGTATATAGCATATGTGTAGTTTTATTACTTATTTATAATATTACATATATAGGACTATATAGGGTAAGGTCCTAAGCAGTTAATATAGCGTTTCTATATAGCTTCTAATAGCGCTAAGTATAAATATTTACTCTCCTTATACTAACTAAATATATATTAGCTATACTATAGGGGTAACATATAGTATATAGCTATATAGCTAAATTTAAAGCACCTAAAGTATTATTAAGAATAAATAGTGTTATTATAGAGCTTAGCCTTAAATATCTTAGCTTTATAAATAATTCTAGTGTAATATAGCCTATTTACTATATTAACTCTATTAATAGTAATAATTAAGGGGGATTAGGTTATAATGCTATATAGCTTCTATACTATAACCTTTACTAAACCCTACCTATTAGCTATAATTATATTTTAAAGGATATTATTCTTCTCCTAGTTCTATATATAGTATATAGAAAAGCCCTTAATAATAATACTAAATATATATTAGTTTAGCATTGCTTTTAGTTTAAAAGCAGTGCTAACTTAGGCTATATTATTAGTATAAGGCTTTACTATATTATAAAATATAATTATAATATTACTACTATAAAGGCACTATACTACTATAGTAGTATTAATATTAGTAGCTTAGTTAATAGCTATAATAGTTTCTTTAGGTAAGTAGTTTTATATAGTTTTAGCTATTATACTACCTTTAATAATAGTTTTATAGTAAATATAAGGTAGTACTACTATTATTATAGCCTAAATCTATTAAATAGATAGTTAGATAGTAACTTTAGTAGTAATACTAGCTTAGCTTAGGGCTATTATATTTCTAGCACTAATAGCTTTCTTTACTATTTATTTAATAACTTCTTCTAAGTTTTTAGCTATAATAAGCTTATTAAGTAATAGTAAGGTTAATTTTATTAATATTTTAATGTAGGTCTAAGGCATAAGGAGGCTATATTAGGTATACATTAAGGCTATATTATTAATGTAAAGAATAATATTCTATACACTCTTTAGCACTGCAGCTAGTATAAGTTTAGCTATTTTATTATATTTAATAGTAAGGTAGTTTAGTATTTACTTATATATAGGTAGCGGCATAGAAGCAACTTAAGGCGCTGTTAATATAAAGCCACCTAGTCTTATAAGTAGGTAGTAGCAGCTCTACATAAGGCTATAATTCCTACTATTAATATCTATTAGCATTGCTGTTACGGTCCGCTCCTAGAGGCGGAACCCACCTTACAAAAGGAGGGTTCCGCCGCACATAGCTAGAAAAGACAACTTTAACCATATATACACTCAACCACCTACCTGTAACTTAAGTGTTCCTTCTTCTTATAACTTTATAACGTACTATACCTAATTATATAAGTACCCCTATTTATATGTAATATCTAGCATGTAATAAGTAGTAGCAATTACTGTTTCTTTTATATACCTATTTACTATATAAGAGCTAATAATAAAAACTATAAACCTTCTATTAATAATAGAAGAAAACTAGTAAAGTCTACCTATTAGCCTAAATTCTTTAATTAGTAGCTTTATTACTAAAAACTAACTATAGTAAATCCACTATTTTTAGGCTTTTTACTAAAACTTCCCTAACCTTAAAAATAGAAAGAAACCACTTTTATTATAAAAAGACATTAAAAACCTTTAAACTCTTACTAAATATTAATATATTAATAGTAACCTTTAGATTTACCTAAAGCCCCTAGCTATTAAAAAACTTATTTACTAAAACCCTATAGATTTTACTATAGTTAATATAAAGTAGAAAATAATAAAAGGCATTATTTATAGAGCTAAGCTAGAATACCCCTTTAAATAAGTAAACTTAGTATTAAGAAATAAAACTATAACACTAAAGAATAGCTTAAAATATATAGAAAATACCTATAATATAGGTATATATAATATTTCTAAAGATAAGTTAATAGGAGATATAGTAAGTATAGGAATTAAAGGACTGCTAAAGACTCTAAATATCTTATCTTATACTAAGGAAAACTACGCTTCTTTATAGAAAAAGGACTATATTAGTGCTAGCTCCTATTAGGAAACTATTTTAGAAATAAGAATTTACTTTTATTTAACTTTTAGTGCATTAAATCCCCTTTTAGAAACCTTATTAAATCCTATAGAAATTAATTAAAATAAAGTAATTTCCTACTTACTTAGTAGTTAGAAAGAATATATACCTCCTTTATAAATAATAGAATCCTAGGGATAATAGTATAAGCCTAATATATATAATAAATTCTAGTAGTTTCTTACTAATATATATAATTAGTAAGAGTCTATCCTTAGTAAAATTTATTATAATAGTATAAAGGAAATTAATAAAGCAGTAACTTATATAATAGCTATACTAAAGGCTTTTAAACTAGCTAAATTCTACTAGTAAACTATAGAGTAAGCTTAATACCCTTTATTAACCTTAGGATAGGTTCTAACCTTAAATATATAATACCTTATAGTATCTTTTAGAATAATAGGCATATAAATATAACTAGCCTATATAGTAACTCTTAACGCCCTCTATACTAAGACTTCTTAGCTGTTACGTGCTGGAATGCCTTATAAGGGCCTATATTCGCCGTAGTCATCAACTGATGGCCGCGGCAGACCTTTTAACTCAATGGATTAGGCATTGGGTTAGCTATTCTAGACCGTAACAGCTGGTAGCAATTGCGCGTGTTCGAGTCCTGACCGTGTCAAGTTACGGAAAAATTCTAGATTAGCGGGTCTGTTTTAAGCGTTGAGTCCAGCCATAAGCTAGGGATCTTAGGTCTTGGTAGACTAGCTAATATTAGGATTAACAACCCTAGTTAGCTATAGGATTTTGATTCCCCACTATAATCCATAAAAACTAGCTTGGAAGGTCCCCTCTAATTAGCGTTAGACTTCATAAACCTAACCTAATTAGGCTAGCTAGGGATAGCTAGCTTATAATGGCCCCCGCACCTGTTA
>AFRA01001336.1:0-11028 GCA_000223055.1 Claviceps fusiformis PRL 1980
TTAAGCTTTTAATAAGTTTTTATTAAAGCTATAAGTAATTATTTAAAGCTTTTTATAAATATAAAAAAAAATATTATAAAGTTTAATTATAATTTTAAAAAATAAATTTAATTATTTAATAAATATTTAATATACTTTTAAAAAAAAAGCTTTATAAAAAAATAAGTTATTAACTTTTTAATAATATTTTTAAGTATTAACTTTAGTTTATTTATTAATATTAAAGTTAATTAAAATAATAAATATATTAAGTTAATTAAAATAATTAATTTTTCCTTTAGCTTATTATTTATTTATAATAATATAAAATTAAAATTATATTAAATATTCCTTAAAGTAATTAAAGTATTATTTTTATATTTTACTTAAAAAAGCTAAGTATAATTACTTACCTTTAATATACTTATAAATTATATAGTAATTATAATATAAAAATAGTATATATTATATAATAATATAATTAAACTTATAGTAATTATAGTATTATTAAAAGTAAAAAATATTATTATAAAATTTAGCTTTAAAGATTTTTATTTTATAAATAACTTTAACTTAATATAAATAATTAATTACTTTAACTTTATTTACTTTAATAATTAAGAAGGTATATAAAAAAGTTTTATATAGTATTGTTATGGACTAACCCGATTGGGTCATTGCGGATGTCAGCGCAGTCATACCGGTCGCCCGGATCCCTTGCCAGCTGCACTAAGCTGTAAAAGGATACGCATTAATTAGGTTAGCAAGATCTAATCAATTAACATCTATATTAGTCGGTTGTCACTAGGGTGGGTGCTAGCTATTACAGTCTACACACAGCCTAAGGTTAGGTTAAAGACTAAACTACAACATAGCCCTACTTTCCCTACCCTCTTAACTAATACTATGCCTTCCCTAAGGGATCCACTTTTCCTTATTATTAGTAGGTCCTTATAAGCCTAGGTTCTAGTAGGACTTAAACCTATAACCTTAAACTTAATAAATCATTATAGACTAACCTAATTAGGTTATTGCAGATATTAGCGCAGTTATACTAGTTGCCTAGATCCTTTGCTAGCTACACTAAGCTGCAAAAGGATACGCATTGATTAGCTTAGCAAGATCTGATCAATTGACATCTATATTGGTCGGTCGTCGCTAGGGTGGGTGCCAGCTGTTGCGGTCCGCACGCAGCCTAAGGTTAGGTTAAAGACTAAACTATAACAAGTATTTAAATTATTACTTAAAGAATATTATTATTATTAAAAGCTTTAAAGGTTTAAATAATATTATTATAAAACTTATTTTATATATAAAAAATAAAAGAGCTATAAATAATAATATTAAAAATATATTAATTTCAGGTTACTTTTAAATTAAATATAAACTATACTTAAAAAGAGTTATTAATATAAAGCTTTATAATATCTTTAAATATAATTATAATAATATTATTATAAAAGTAATATATTATTATAATAAAATTAATATTAATTATATAATTAATAATTAATTTTTTTTTAAAAAAAAGTAAAATTTAATTATTTTATTAATAAAAAAGCTTTTAATTAAAGCTTTATAATAAATTTAAAGTAAAACTATAAAAGTAATTAAGTTATATAATATATAATTTTAAAAGCTAATTCTTATTATATAAGTAATAATAAATATTTAAGTTAAGTTTAAAGTAGCTTTTAACTAAAAAAGCTTTTTTAATTACTTTTTTAATTATTTTTTTAAGGTTTTTTATTATAATTATTATATGAATAGTATTAAAAGTAATATTATTATATAACTTATATTAAATATATATTATTTTTATATTCATTATATAAAGAATAATATTTTATACTTTTTTTAATAATTTTATAAAAATAAGCTTAATAATTTAAATAAAATATATTTATAAATAAATTAACACCTTATTTTTAACCTTATTTTTAATTACTTTAATAATAAAATTAATTTAAAAGCTAAGTATAAAGCTACTTTATTTTATAAATAAATAATAATAACTTTATATAAGTTCTTTATTTTTATTATTAATATTTATTAATATTATACTATTTACTATACTTATACTTTAAAACTAATATACTATTAATATAAAAAGTAAATAAATATTATAAAACTTTTTATTAACTTTTTAAGAGGTTTAGAGTTAATTCTATAGCGCTATTACAGCATAGGCGAATTTATAAAAGTTTTCCTTAGTAAATTAGGATATAATAAATTATAAATAGTTTTTTTAATTTTTTTTAATTTTTTTAATTCTTTTTAATTCTTTTTTTTTATTTTTTTAATTTCTTGTTTTTTTTTATTTTTTTTTAAATTTAATATAAAATAAAATAAAAGAGATAAAAAGAAAATTAAAAGTAATATATAAAGAAGTAAGGTATAATAAATTATTAATGGTTTTTTTTTAAATTTATTTTAGAATTTTAAAAGTAATAAATAAAGGTAAAAATATTATTATAAATAATAGTATAATAAATTAATTATAAATTAATTTTTAAGTTAAATATATATACTTAGTAAAATTTTTATATTAAAAGGGTATATATATATAACTATATATATAATTATATATATATAGCTTTAATTAATTAATAATTAATAATTAATTAATTAGAGCTTACCTAAGAGTTAAATACATGCTCTGCGCAAAACAGGTAGAGCAACTCTTAGGTGAACTAGTCGAACAACCCTTATGTTGTCTGTAGCCTTAGTTGGCAAGGTCTGATTAATTAACATCTATATTGGTCGGTTGTCGCTAGGGTGGGTGCCAGCTGGCGTGGTCCGTCCGCACGCAGCCTAAGGTTAGGTCAAAGACCAAACCATAACAAAAAGTACTATTAAAAAAGCTTTAGAAGCTTTTTAAAGTATTATTAAATATATAAATTAGGCTTTAAAAGGTTATAATAAGTATATAATATAATATAAAGCAGTAAGTTTTAATATAATAAGTCTTATAAGAATTTTTTATTATAGTATAATACTATAAAGGGCATAGAAATAAAAGTAGGGGGTGGATGCATGAGGAAAAGTGGACTGCTGCCCGGATAGAAATAAGTGCTGCCCGGATAGCAAAGCTCCGATAAACGGCCCCCAAAATGTACCCTTCTCGGCACCCAAGGGATAGTGCCAGGCACGCCACTAATCTTGTTCCGTTACTGTCCCAAATTCTGAGTTGACCCCACCACTGCTGGCAGAAGCGGGGCATTGTGCAAGGTGGTGCAAGGTCAATCGACCCAGAAAAATTTCCAGGGCTATCAAATTTTGTCTCGTGCTGAGGGTTTACATATCCTCATCAGCAGCGAAACCTTCCTTCCCAAAAATGGCGAGTAACGTGGACTTGTGGACCTCCGATCTGGATGGCTCAGAACGTGATTTCTCTTCGGACTCCGGCAACGACAATCGGACGACCCGTTCGAGGTCATTTGGGGACATTGACAAGGACTCTGATGAAGAAGAGCTCGAGCGTCTGGTTCTAGGGAATAAAACTGGCTTCACAGAACGCTTGCTTAGAAATGGAGTTTTTACTGGAGATCATAATGGAAATGATGCCGAAACGGATGGCTTGGAAGCTGAGGGTCTGGAGGATATGGACGATGCCGATTTGTTTGTACTAGATGCCGGCGCGGGCGATAATATTACGAAACATGCGACGATTTCGTCCAAGATGGAGCCAAACGACACACCAGCCTGGGAAGACAGCGATGACGATCGTTTGGTAGTTTCTCTATCCTTGAATTCGAAATTGCGGAGGCTCAGAACGACACAAGAGGACGACCTGGTTAGTGGTGCCGAGTATTCGAGAAGACTTCGACGCCAGTACCTGCGCGTGAATCCTGCGCCGGCATGGGTTAAGGAAGCCAGCGACCGGCCGATCAAGAGGAGACGGCGCTCATCAGCTAGCTCAGACTCCTCAAGCGATGACTCTGGTGGTGAAACTTCTGCGCAGCCCTTGGAAGAGTTTCTACGCAACGTCAAGCAGTTGGTCGGGCCGGAGGGCACCAAGACGCGCAAGCTCGGGCTCGAAGTCATTGACATTCAAAGAACAAGAGACATTTCAGACACACACAAGACGTCTGTCGAGTGCCTGTCCTTCCATCCGGAATATCCAGTTCTTCTATCGGCCAGCACCGCGTCTATCCTCTATCTGCACCATATCGCACCCGAGGCTCAACCTATACCCAACCCTCAACTTACGTCTGTCCAAGTTAAGCAAGTCGATATTCGACAAGCCCAGTTCTTATACCCCGCCGGTGACAAAATTTTCTTCGCCGGTCGAAGGAGGTACTTTCACAACTGGGATCTGCTGTCGGGCGTTGTGCAAAAGACAACACAAATCAATGGTCATCAGCTCGAGCACAAGTCAATGGAGCGCTTCAAACTAAGTCCGTGCGGTCGATACATGGGGATCATAGGCTCATCACGAAAAGGAGGCGGCGTAATTAATATTCTCAACGTGGCATCAATGCAATGGATTGCGGCAGCCAGGTTGTCCAGTCGACATGGCATTGCTGATTTCGCATGGTGGAAGACAGGAAACGGCATGACTATGTTGGGGAAAGACGGTCAAGTAGGAGAGTATAACTTGGACTCAAAGACATTCGTTGGTATTTGGCACGATGATGGCTGTATCGGCGGCATTGTCGTCGCTGTTGGTGGGCACAACGGTCCAACAGCTCTCGGTGAAGACCGTTGGGTAGCCGTGGGCTCGAACAGCGGCATCACAAACATTTATGAGAGAAGCACACTTATCGAATCTCAAACAGGCCGGGATCTTGTCATGAAGGAGCGACCTACTCCCACTCGATCGTTTGAGCAATTGATCACGCCCATCACGGTCGTCACATTCTCACCAGACGGTCAGCTCTTTGCATTTGCCAGTCGTAACAAGAAGGATGCCCTGAGATTAGTGCACCTACCCAGCTGCACTGTCTATCGAAACTGGCCGACACAGCAGACGCCTCTTGGTAGAATCACCTCCGTGGCGTTTGGACGACAGAGCGATTTATTGGCCGTGGGAAATGACGCGGGAAAAATTCGATTATGGCACATTAGGGGTTGAGCTTGATATATGGGCGTTAATGAGACAATTCCGAAATGATTCTTCGTTGTTGAGTATCAGATAGACTTTGAAGGGAACTCGAACTCGAAATGAGTAGTCCGTCTCATTTCACTATCGAAGGAGAATGTATTCGTGGCTTAACGGAACATTGTCCCCATCCATCTCATGCACATGCTCATCCTCGCCTGGCAACAGAATGGCGATATCATGGAGTTCGAACGTATACTGAACGTTAGCTTTTACTCCATAGCCAGTTCAATTCCAGGCCAAGCTGATCGTTACAGGCGTTCCAATTCCACTAATCGTATTCATTTTGAATCGAGGAATTGCGCACGCTCCCTGGCTAAAGCTCGATAATTTGTGATTGTGGCACATTAATATGGCAGAAATGGAGCCCGAGAACTTTAATGAACCCTATGGGAAGAATCTGCGGAAAGAGGGAACAAATCTACTATTTCGTTTACTAGCCTGTTAAAGTATAATAGCTTTAACATAATAATATATAGTATTTGTAATTTTTATTAGATACTGTTAAACTAATTTTATACTATACTAGCTTTCTTTAATTATATTTTATGTATAATATATAAAGAACAAAGTAAAGGTTAAAGTATTTTTTATAAGTAGCCTTTATAAGATAAATTTTTAAAGAGTTCTAGTAGGTTTAAATTTAATAAATTAGCGGGCTTAGCTACTTTTATTTTGAAGATCTTACTAAGTTTATAAACTATATTAACTAAAGTACTAACAGGACTTGTATCGTAGTAGATTTAACATGTTATAGTAAATACCCCCTAATTTAAATCTTTTTACTACAGAATAAAGTGGGTTAGTATAATGTAGCCTTGTTGGAAACGAATGGACAGAACTTCGTATTTACCTTCACTAATAATCCTTTGCTCTTGTAAACTGTTCGATTTCCTCATTGATGTTTGACACCCTTTGAATGACACTCGCCCGGTAAAGTGCAGTCGTTTGATTCCAAAATTGAAGCATTTTGCGAGCCTCAATCTCGGGCTCCAAGGTCCTATAGAATTTTTTTTTTGTGCTCAACGCGATCGTAAACGTTGCTTTAACATGTAATATCACACTAACTCAGCATCTCCGTCTCGCAAGATATCCTTGGCACTTGACCACCTCAGGATCAGCACGTCGCCTTCCGCCGCCGGCAACGTAACGTCCGCGTCAGTTCCTTGCCCATAGACATCTTTATCTCTGAGCATGCGAATAAACACTGCAGTATCCAAGTCTGGCGAATCAATCATGGTGATATTACCTGCCGTGTCATTGAGGTTCTGCAGCTGCTGGGGAAAGGAGCTCAGGAACGACGAGAGGTAGTGATTGTGGAGAAGAGCCTGATGCCTTGTGGCGTAGGCGAGTTCAGCTGGTGACAACCTCTCTCGTAGGTCTTCAGTGGAAAGGTAGTGTAGTATGTGCTTATCAATCTATTTTCGACTTTAGATTAGTCATATGAAGTTACCGTTCTCCAGCCGAGCATGATGCAGTACGATACAAGGCTTCTGCGGGTTCAAAGAAAGCTTCACGTACCTTAGCCATTCGCACTCTCAGAAAGCTTCTCACCAGGAACTTGTATCTTTCCAACTCGGTCTGAATGACAATGAGAGAGAAGTTGGTCTTGGGATCCATATCGCCCGTTAGGTCCTCGACTTCATCAATTTGCGCTTTGATCCGGGCATTGACTCGCTCGAAGAGCCCATCCGAAGGCCATCTGCATAGAAATATTAGCCCTGATTGCCAATCGACATGTGATTCCAGTAGGAACAAGTTTCTTGAATGCAAACTCACTCTAACACTTCCGGAGCTGATCGTTCTGCTACCCATCGTCGCGTCAAGGCTTGAAGGTCACGAAACCCACGGGATATAGAGTGAGACGACGGGTCGACTTCACGTAGGATATCATGAATATCCATGACGCTTGTGAGTTGAATGTGTCATGATATGACTTTGCCGCAACTTGGGGTGCGTGAGGATCAAACTTCTGACCAATAGTGGGAATCCTTAAGCTTGTAGTCTACCCCTCGAATGATTTTACACATCGACTTTACAGGGGTGCTTTTGACTAATTCATACTCACCACAAAAATATAAAAAAAGTAGGGATTAGAACACTTTAAGCAACGTATTATTTTATTAAGTAATACATATTATACAAAACTAAAAATTAAAAACAATATATTTAATATACTCCTTAATATATTTAAGCCTTTAGCTTAAATTGATAAAAAAAATAAAGGAGACTAATTCTATGCAATTTTAAATGAAGGAACTTTATAAATAGTCTTAAGTTGTTATATTGAAAAAATAAAGCTTTAGCTTCATATTTATTAATATTTATATTATAAATATATTATATTATAATTTTACAAAAACTTTCTCTTTTTATATTAATATAGTTTAAGTATATATACTCTACTAATTTAGTTAATGTTAACTATAGGTTATGTTCAAATACTTATAGACCTAATTAGTGTTTTACTAAGTAAACTATAAAAATAAGGGACAGCTTTATAATTTTAGAATACCTAATAATATAACTCTATATTCCTTTAGTGTCCATAAGGATACACTTATATATACCCCACTTTTCCTCAGTAGCTTCTTAGAAAAAATTAAATAACTATTAGTAATCTAGAAAATGTATTATCTCTAATTAAGCTTAGTAGGGTTATAAAATATATAAGATATCTCTTTAGAGTATAACACATTATTAGGACTTTTATTACACTATAAATTACGATTATACAGTAAATATGTACACAAATATAGCCTTGTAGACCACAAAGAAATTTAAATTTTATAGGCATAGCCTAGTAAAACCACCTATCTTGTACTATAATCATAATTTTAAATACTTTGTTAACAATTAAAAATACCATTCATTAAAGGGAGCGCTAAGGGAACATTAAAGTATAATATATATTTCAAAAAGACTAGATTTAGTTTTTATAAAAGCTAACTATCTCTTTAACAAGAATTGTTTAATTACTTAGTAATATATATCTTTAAGTAATTAAAAACGCTTTATATTAAATAATTAAAGAAAATATATTAAGTAATGTAGAAAGATAGTAATAATAATTTTATATTTAACATAATAATTAATAAAGCTAATATTACTATACTCTAGAAAGCTATTTAGTATAATTGAACTATTAAGTAAGGGCTTTATATATTTATTGTATCTAAAAAGGATACGTTAAGACGTATTTATTAAAGTTATAATTTAGTTTCATATAAAAATTGAATTACTGAACCTAAATAGTAACTATAATAATTATATATTACTCTAAGCTTTTTTCTTAATCTATAACTCTATTAAGTAGCAATAAAACATTAGCTATAAAGAAATCATGTTACTAATAGTATTTATAAATATTACTAGTATTAATAACTTATAGTTTAACGGATTAAATACTTTTAAGTATATTTTCTTTAAAAATATAATTATAATAATATCCTAGGTTTATTTATGTATATATTTAAGCTAAGTTTTATATTCATCTTTATTTTAATACTTAATTAGATTAATTCTATACTCGTTTATAATATTTCTTCTCTAGTTAATAAAACTCTTTAATATATAAGAGGCTAAGAGCTTAGAGGGCTTTTTTAAATTTACTAATAGCTTTAATTATTATTCTTTAAAGCTTTAATGTTAGAGCCACTAACTATGAGTGTGCGCAACTGACCTTATGAGAGCATAAAGGCTTAAGGGGTAAGGCATATAGTACCTAGACTATAACTTAGTAATAAACTCAAAGAGTATATAAAAGAGAGTATATATATTATATGGAATGAAAATAAGATTTGTACCTTGAACTATTACTTTTTATTTAATAGTTATACTATAATCTACTTTTTATATTTCAGTTTTTACCTTATTTAATAAGACTTTACTTAGCTTTAATAATTGAATGTTAGAAGAAACTCATTACTAATAAATTAATTATTAGCTATTAATTAGTTATATAAAGTTATATGAAGGAAAAAAAGAATTATAAAGGCTACTTTTTTCACTTTTTTTAACCTCTTTTTCTTTTTTGTTTCCTTTTTTATATACTATTTTTATAAAAAGCTTTCTTATAAATATGCATATATAATAGCAGCGCTATAAAACTAACTTTAATGCTCTTTAAAAGCTAATAAAAAGATTTATAATACCTATTTATTCCTTTTTTTAATAGTATATTAAGCTTTAAGTAAAGGTATAGTAAATAGTATAATTTCTATAACTATTAATTATAGGGATAAAGGGCTTATATAAAGTTACTATAATTTCCTTATTAGCTAAAGTCGATTTTGTATTTAGCCTTTAAGTTAACTTTAAGCTTATAATTAATAAACATTTAACCCTAGTATATTTATATAATAAATATAGTTAAACTACTAAGCTTATTTAATAATATTATTAAAAGAATTATAGAATATTATTCTTTATAGAGTTAAAATAGAAAGAATATATATTTACTTTAGCACTATTATTAATCTTACTACTATTCTTACTAAACTAATTATTATAGTTATAATAAGAACCCTTAAAGAAACAATTACATATATAGGAAGAAAGGCTTTTTTAACTAAGCCTTAATTAAAGGCTTGTTTATTAGTAATACTACTTAGGCTCACTTTTTTAAGGAAATAGTCTAAGTTAAAATTATATTTATTTATTTATTCTTCTACGTAGCTAGCTTTAGCAATTTATGCTTAGCTGTTGGTATTCCCTAGGATACTAGCGATTCTTAAGGGAATACTAGGGTGAAGCGGGGTCCTAGTGACTTAACGTAGGGTCTATAAATAATACTATAAAAAGAGCCTTATTCTTTTAATATTTAGTGCTAGCTATAGCAGTATTTTATAGCTAGTATTAAAGCTATAAAAATACTATTAAATTCTATAGTTAAAAATCTATATATATAGACTAATTAGATTCTATAGCTAATTAGCTATAAATTTAGTTCTTTTTAGTTATATAGCGTTATTAGAGAGTATAGTAATTCTAATACTTAAAATTCTCTCTTTTTATAGAAAAAAAGGAATTACTTATAAGTTACATATAAATCTATTTAAAATAAGGATTAATTATTTAATTAAATAATAAATCAAAATAAACATCCTACTTTATACTCTTAATATTTCTTTTTTTATATATATTTTCTTCTTCTTCCTTATATACTTTACTTATTTTTTATATAAATTATAGCCTTATTTTCATTAATAAAGGTTTTAAAGATATAATTTAGGGATAATTTTATTATAATATTTATAATATTATTATTACTATTAATTTTATTTAATTTCCTTTATTCTCTACCTTTTTATATAAGTATTTTAGCATTATAATATTAATTATTAGTTTCTTTTCTTTTATAGTGCTTAGCTTTATAATATACTTATATAATAAAGGAGAATTTATATAAATAATTATTAGTATTAGTAAAATTTATAGCTTTTATATAATAGCTATAGTATTATACTAATTATATAAGTAATATTTATACCTTAAAATATTATATATAGCTTAGAGGTAAAAGCACTCTTTATAACTCTTTTACTTTTTATAAAGCTATATATTATAATATTACCTTTTAATATAAATTTTAATTTAATTATTACCTTTTTAGTATTAATAATAATTATACATTTTAATTATAAACTAAGGTTTTTATTATTTATAAAGAAATTATTAATAAAAATATATAAAGCTATAATTATAAAATTAAGTAAAATATACCTTAATTTATAATTATAATACTATATTTACTACTAAATTCTTTTATTTAAATACATTATATTGAATTTATAAAGATCTTATACTTATATAATAATAGAAAGGTTAAATATAGCCTTTACTTAATAAACTAATAATATATTTCCTTTATATACTTTTTATTTAATATATTACTACTTTATAGTTAGCTTATTAAGTTTAATAACTTTAAGCTTCTTACTTTA
>AFRA01001337.1:0-11012 GCA_000223055.1 Claviceps fusiformis PRL 1980
TTTTATTAATATTAAAATAGTTTTCTAATAGAAATATTATAATATTAAAATAATTATTAAGATTCTTTAGTATATTATTAAGTTAGACTTAAAAGAAAGGGAAGAAATAGTTAGCTAGTATAGTTACTTTTTTTTAGTATAACTTAGTAGTTATAGTATTTATACCCTTACCTTAAATAAAAGTAGGGATTTACTATTATTTTAATAGTAGTTTACTATAAAGCTATACTTAGTGTTTAAGTTTTTATAAGCTTTTTCTATAAGTAGTAGCTACTTTAATAATAAAGCGCTAGGCACTATACCTTTTATTACTAATAGTTTAATACTATATCTAAGCTATATTAGTAGTAAGTTACTAATTTTCTTTAATATAAAATATCTACTACTACCTTAATACTTTTTTTATATTTTAAGTAGCTTTTTTAGTATAGTAATTCTACTATAAATTTAGCTTAAAGCTACTTTAAAGTTCCTTTAAGACTATTAAATCTATAATAAATTAAAGCTTAGCTATTATTTATTTTATATAGCTATTAATTTTTATTAGTATTTATAGTAAAGGTTTAGTAAGGTTATAGTAGAACTATATTACTACCTTAGCTACTATAAGGTTATTTTCTATATATAGCTATTTAAAATAAAGTAAGTAGTTACTATATAGCCTTAGGCTAATACTAATATAGATAAGCTATAGGATATAATTAAAACTAATAAGGTTTAGTCCCCCTATAAACTTAGCTTTTATATTATAAGTAACTTAAGTATAGTTAATAATACTATTCCTTTTACCCTATACTCTTTAAGTTACTTTACCCTATAGTATTATAAGTTTAAGCTATTACTATATTACTAATGCTAAAAGTATATTACTTTTTATTAAAATTTAGCTATAATAGTTTTAAAGTAAGTAGTACTAATTAAAGTCTTTTATAAAAATACTATAATTTAAAGGTAAAGCTATTATAAAGTTAATAAAGGGTAATATTTAATTAAGTTTATAAGTTAGGGAATATATTAAGTAAATATAGTATTTTATTAATATTATTAAGCACTAGTCCTTACCTATATATATTAACTATACCTTAAGCCTATATTAATAGTTTAAATAAATTATAGTATAGCTGCCTTAAGTAGTAAGTTAAAAGTAGTTAAAGCTAGGGTTAGATAGTTTACTATCTATAGTTCCTAGCTTTTATATTATTATTATATTAGCTTTAAGTTAGGACTTTAGCGCTAAATATATAAGGTAGGTTTTCTTTTATATATTTTAGTATATAACCTTTATTATATACTTTATATAGTATATTAAGTTAGGCTTAGCTTATTTAGTGCTATAGTAATTATAGGTTATTAACTTAAAGAGGCCTTTATAGTAGCTTATAAGTATTATATTAACTTTAGTTAAGTGTTAGGAAGGTAAGTATATAGTTTACTAACTTACTTCTATAGTAAAGCCTTCTATAATAGTAAATTACTTATATCTCTTCTTTAGCTATAGCTAAATACCTTTATTTAACTATTTTTCTCTAGTATTAAAGGTTTAGTAAAGGCTAGGGGCTATACTAGGTATATAATATACGTGCAGTTTTATTATTTATTTATAATATTATATATATAGGACTATATAGGGTAAGGTTCTAAGTAGTTAATATAGCGTTCCTATATAGCTTCTAATAGCGCTAGGTATAATTATTTACCCTTCTTATATTAACTAAATATATAGTAGCTATACTATAAGGGTAATATATAGTATATAGCTATATAGCTAAATTTAAAGCACCTAAAGCATTATTAGGGATAGATAGCGTTATTATAGGGCTTAGCCTTAAATATCTTAGCTTTATAAATAATTCTAGTATAGTATAGCCTATTTACTATATTAACTCTATTAATAGTAATAATTAAGGGGGATTAGGTTATAGTGCTATAAAGCTTCTATACTATAACCTTTACTAAACCCTATTTATTAGTTATTATTATATTTTAAAAAATATTATTCTTCTTCTAGTTCTATATATAGTATATAAAAAAGCCCTTAATAATAATACTAAATATATATTAGTTTAGTATTACTTTTAGTTTAAAAGCAGTGCTAACCTAGGCTATATTATTAATATAAGTCTTTACTATATTCTAAAATATAATTATAGTATTACTACTATAAAGGTAATACACTACTATAATAGTATTAATACTAATAGCTTAGTTAATAGCTATAATAGTTTCTTTAGGTAAGTAATTCTATACTACTTTAGCTATAGTATTACCTTTAATAATAGTTTTATAGTAAATATAAGGCAGCATTACTACTATTATAGTATAAATCTACTAAATTAGTATTTAAGTAGTATTTTTAATAGTAATACTAGCTTAGCTTAAAGCTATAGCGTTTTTAGTACTAATAGCTTTCTTTATTACTTATTTAATTACTTCTTTTAGATTTTTAATTATAATAAGCTTATTAAATAATAGTAAGGTTAATATTATTATTAGTGTTTTAAAGAGGGTTTAGGGTATAAGGAGTCTATATTAGGCTTATATTAAGGCTATATTATTAATATAAAGAATAATCTTTTATACACTCTTTAGCGCTATAACTAATATAAGCTTAGTAATCTTATTATATTTAACTATAAGGTAGTTTAGTATTTACTTATATATAGGCAGTAGTATAGAAGTAACTTAAGGTATTATTAATATAAAGCTACCTTACCCTATAAAAGGGTAGTAGTAGCTTTATATAAGTCTATAATTTCCACTATTAATATCTATTAGCATTGCTTTATTTACTATACCTATACTTTAGCACTAATACGCTATTAGAAATAGAGTAAAACAGATATAGCAATTCTTTTTCTACACTTTTTAAGAGGTTTAGAGTCGGTTCCGCGTCGCTATTGCAGTGTAGGCGAATTTGCAAAAAATTAATTAGTGTTATTAATATAATATTTTAATTAATTATTATTTAATTATTAAGTAATTAAAAACTAATAATAATTAAAAATTACTTATCTTTAATATACTTAGCTTTAATATATAAGAATATTTTAATATAAATTATTTTAATTTTTAAATAATATATATTTTTAATATATACTTTAAGGTTAAAAATATTAAAATAAAATATCTTTTAATTTATTATTAATTAATTATTTAAAAAAAAAACTTTATATATTAAGTTATATAATTTATTATTATAATATAAAATATAATAAAAACCTTACTAAATAAAATAATTATTATATTACTTTATACTTAAAAATTAATTAAGTAATAAAAAATTAATTAATAATTAATTAATACTTATTTATATTTTAAATAATTTAAAATTATTTTATTATTTTTTTTATTATTAAATATAAGCTAATTTTAATAATACTTTAAATATAAAATAAACTCTTTAAAAGTATTACTTTTAGTATAAAGTATAATAAATTATTAATTAATTATTTAGTAATTTTAACTTAAAATTTTTAGTAGTTTTTAAAAATAGGGGTAGAAGGTAAAGAAAGAGTATTATAGTATATAGGGTATAATAGCAAGCTTACCTAAGAGTTAGTTACATACGCACGCAATTAGAGTGGAGCAACTCTCAGGTAAGCTAGTTAAACAACCCTCATGTTATCTACCCCCTCTCCCAGTCACCAGTGACCACTGCTCACCGGTGGCCCCCACATCCTTCACCACACAGACCCCTGCGAGACAGCTAGAGATGCCCGACTCGATTCGATTGGTGTGCAGCTGCTTCGCACTTGGCCTTGAGCATCCATCTGTCAATGATTAATCCAACAAATCAGCTCGGCAGGACAAAGGTTGGGGAACATTATTCGGTGCGGAACCCGTCAAGCGAGCCGTGCTATCGAGAAAGAGGTTGCTCTAAAACCTTAAAACAGTAAAGTGCGGTCGAGTGCACCTGCGCCTGCACCTGCACCCGCACCCGCACAACCCGTGCCTGCATCTGCATCTGCATCTGCAAAGGCGGCACCTGCAACCACAGATCTACGCAGCATGACTGGTAAGCCCCAGCGCCAGCAACTCTGGCTGTCACTGCACCCATGTCGACACACCTGAACCAAAAAAAAAAAAAAAAAAGGTGAGACAATGCTGCTTTGTGCCATGCATTGTGGGTGTTTATTGTTGATAACGACCGTTTATGTGGGGGTACTTGACGTTGAGCACGGACACTCCTGGTCCTGGTCCTGGTTCCCCAAGTGAAGCTCGCCGTCACCAAGGTACGTATTATTAGCGTGCTGTGTGCACGCCAGCCCTTGAAGCTTTGTGCCGTCTGCTGATCCGGCATTGTCACGACTGGGAGGCATGAACAGGGAACCACTGTGGCAACCCGGTGTCTGTTCACTTGCTGTGCTGTCTAGCACTGCCGTCTCTCTCTGGACGCTCCAAAGCGGCATTCGCCTTGTCCGCAGTGCCCCTGCCCTCCTTTTTTTTTTCTCGGCCGGTACGTGCGTCCGTCATCTGCGGCCAATCGCAAATCCAGAAACTCGCATCGCAATGGCAGCTTCCGTTCTTGGAGAGCTCGAGCTGCTTCTTCCCATCTCGGATTAATTATTGACTGTGGGACAGCTGACAGATGGGACTAAAAATTTTTTTTTCTAAAGACATGTTCATCTGCAATGGTTTGAACATTTCGCCCCGCATCTTTTTCCTTCTTTCTCTGTCCTTTTATATTGAGAAAAACGAAAACATGGAGTCTGCATTAGTCGACATTGCAAATCCGTGGCACGTGAATCTCAGAGGTCCACATGTCAACGCCACACGGATGGATGGATTATGGGCTGCAGGATTTGTTTTTGTTTGTCACTCCCCTGAAACACCTGCGGGGGTGAGTTGGTTGCTGCTCTGCCTCCCTGGACCCAATCCCGTCTGCGCCCACTGCCGACCGGGAAGGCAATGTCCATCGTGGGCATTGCATTGTTTCCCAAGCCACCAGCATCATTCCAGCCCCTCAGAAGGGCGCCTTTACGGGTCATAACGGCAGTCCCCAGTCCCGGCGAAACTCGACGCCCGTGCTCGGGAAACAAAAATCACGGGCCAAGCAGGTGTCGCAGCTCTTCACTGCTGATGTAAAATACAATGCTCTTCTTTCTATCTGGTAGCCATCTTCGTCGGTTCTTCATCCAGCACGTTTGTCGGGAATAATCAAACTACTCACCCACGAACCTAGCTAGCTGCGGTGTCCAAGCTGTTCGTACGCTTAGCACAATTACCCCAAAACGGCTTTTTTTCCTTACAGAAACAGAAAATGTTTGACCCTGATCCACGAGCCGCATCTCGCGCGGCAGCATCCATGGTGTAACGTCCATTTGGGAAAAGATGCATGTTCTGTATCTAGACCAGGTATGGCTGCAGGCCTCATCCGATTGCAAACGACTTTCACTCTTATTGTCACGGAAGGACAGGGAACTCAAGTATTGCGTGTTTCAGGAGCTCGTTTCTTTTTTTGCTGCTTAATTTTTCGGAACATGGGAGTCTCTCAGTGAAAGCTACGGTAGCGAGAATTGAACTTTTACCCGGATATTGTAGACGCATTTATTCGGTACAGGGTAGCTCCCAAATATCCCAAGGGAATGTATATCAGAACACGCGGTGACAGGAAATAAACAAATCGTGGGAAAAAGGCGTAATTACCTCGGTTACTACCAAAGTCGGCAGGTATAGCTTTACCTAAGTACACTTGTATGTCATTTACATACTAGGTATGTACAACCTAAGTATGTTTTGTTGTTTGTGAGTGACAACTGTCCCCTATTTTATTTTTGGAGTTTTACCCCGCTGGTACATTCAAACGTACTAAGTAGCCGCACTCGCGTTCTGCTGCCCGTGGCTGGGTACTCCATGGGTACAACCACACAGTAAGTCCGGTCCTACTTACACAGTACGGACATGGATGTACAATTGAACCGGTCATCGGAGCGAGTCAAGCCGTGTGATGATTACGACCATGTGACGTTTCGGGAGTATCGCACAATTCGAGGCGAGTGCATGCAGATGGCCAAGAACTCCAAGGTCAGACTGGATGGAATCCAATGTTTCAACACTCATGTACATACATACATACCTGCTTACATAGAGCATAGAGTAAGTAAGTATACCTATTAGGTAGGTAAAGACCTAGCTTCGTCCTTGGAGTATGAGGATTTTCGGTAGACATCTCTGGATCCCACGGTCCGTGACATGTACACAGTGCCATGAGCATTGATGACAAAATGCCGCGTTCGGTCGTAGTGGGCCCATTGCAATCTGCCGGCTGGTCCAATGGGAGAAGCAGGTGCGAGCACGGCCACAACTCGCAGGTGTGAACAAGTCAGATGGTCGTCTACACCTCATCTGAGCAGTACTCTCACCCTGAATTTTGCAAGCCGGCTGACCAATTCAAGTCACGGACACAACCCAGACGACGTCTGGTGGCTGGGAGCCTTGAGCATTGTACATGGACGTGCTCGTAGAGGAGAACCCCACCGAGAGTGAAAAGTGCTTGGGCGGCGCCTCCGACCGACCCGCACCTGCCGTCTCAGGAGTCAAGAGTCAAGAGTCAGGAGTCAGGAGTCAGTCAGCACACGAGTGGGAGAGAGCCCCAGAATGAGCCCCACTTTCTCTTTGCCGGCAGCTGCTGCAGACAACTGGCGACAGGACAGGCGGCTGGCAGCACCTGGCAGCTGGCAACCTGGCGGCCGACAGCGGAACAGCGGAACAGCGGATAGCGGACAGGGCCAAGGACAAGACGGGGTCGGCTTAAGAGTGACTGGATCAATGATGGCTAATAATAATCGACAACCTCACCTCAAAGGGTGGCCCGAATTGGCCTCGTCCCCTTCGCGCTCTATTCCATCGAGCCCGTCACCCCGCGCCGCATTCCTCGTCCTCACGCGCTTTGTTGCCGACTATCCTCACGGCACAAAAGCACAGGAGCAGGAAAACAACAGAACAAAAAAAAAAAAAAACCGACCCTCATGATTTCGTTATAGAAGAGCCATTCATTTTCCACCTCGACTCGCGCCGCTCCATCATCTTCGCGACGTCTGCGAGACCGTGGCATAGCCCTCTCCCACTCTCGGAATCATTCACAATCCAGTGTCCGTCTCACGCGTCAACAAGATATCGTACGGTACTTGTCTCACGACTTGCTGATGATTGAGCTTGGCTCTTGTCATCGAAAGAAAAAACTTAACCTTATTTTGGGTGCGCCTGTCGCTTGGCTCTTCACACAATGTCGCTTCTGTAGACTTTTTTTTTTTTGGCGCTGACGCGAAGCAATAGCCCCGCGACCAAGTCAGATCCTAGACAATCAACCTCCTCGACGCGAGCTTCTTCTCTTTTCCCGCTTTTCGAGTTTTCTTTCTTTTCACTCCCTTCCCCACCGGCCGATCGTCATGAGTAGTGCTGGCGCATCCCGTCCGAATGCTTCATTATGCCACGGTGAACAACACAACAGCGAACAACGCAACAAAGAACAACGCAACAAAGAACAACCCAACTGTGAACAACTCAATGGTGAACAACTCAATAACAGCACCCACAATCACAGCGGTCACGGCAACCATGTCTCAAATTTTTCCGCCAAGTGTCCCAATACAAATACGGATGCCGCTCCTCAAGTCCCTTACGAGTCCGAAACTGTCCCATCATCAACCCTTCTTACTTCTCGCTTGACCTCTCCTCAACCGTCTGTGAAAGAACACGACTACAGCTCACCTCTTCGCATCTCCAACAACATATCCACTCCGATTCCAATATCTTCAGTAACTCGCACCCGCGAAGCTCATCCTGCCAACGTTGGCTTGTCGCCTCCAAGGACCTTGAGTCACAACGTTTCTTCGGGCAACCTCCTTCCCTTGTCCCGAACACCGAGCTTGAAAGCCGCTTTCGCAAATTGTTCTGGTCCGGTCGGAAATCCAGGTAGCAGCACCTTTTCAAGTCCTGTCATCACGGCATTGGGCGACATGACTCCTCTGCCTAGTCCACTACTCTCGGGAGATTCTCCAGGTCCGTGGAAGAGGCTCGGCGAAAGTTCGACTTCACCATCTCAGAGCAGCGATGTGCCAATGATACACGGACCGCCGACCACTGTGGCAGAAGTGCTAGACAATAACAAGTCAACCGAGTCCGTCAGCACCGTGGCTAGCTCCACCAGACGCAAGAACTATGGTGCGCTAGACGCCGACAATAGAACGGTGGCCTCGACACTATCACCGCAGCATGCAGCACCGTCGATTTGCGCCCATCAATCAAAAGATCGGAGCGTCAGCGAATATGTTCCAGACACAACATCTCAACCACATAAGCGAAACATAGTTGTTTCCAGTTCCCATGTCGACAACAAGCTCTCCGCAGAAGGCCAGGAATCTCTTATGAGGAGGGAGATTAACTTTGCAGAATCAAGAGGAATCACCTCCACCGTTGTGCAACTGCTGACCCCACCTTCCAGTGAATCCTCCAAGGATTTGAGTGTTGAAACACTGTCGAAAGATGGTGGTGACGAGTGGTTCGAGGCCTGCGGACAACGCGATAAGAAACGCCGTCGCTGGAGGTCAATAGGTTTCCTGGGACAAGGCACGTTCAGCCGTGTCATGCTGGCAAGCAGCCAAACGATGCCTGCCGATCTAAAGTCCAACTACGGCCAACCGATTGAGTCGACCTCGGCCTTGGTGACGGAAGAAAAACGTCGCAGGAAGCTTGTTGCCGTCAAGGTATGCGAGCACGGCCCGCGTGGGGGTGCGAGTGAAGAACGCATCGAAATGAGTCTCAAACGAGAACTGGAGATCATGCAGGATATCCACCACCCATCCCTTGTCAATCTCAAAGCTTGGAGCATAGAGCCGACCAGGGCCATCCTTGTTCTGAGTTACTGTCCCGGTGGAGATTTGTTCGACATCGCGACTACGCAGAGAAAGTTGATTACGCCTGCCATTCTGCGTAGAATTTTTGCCGAAATGGTTGGTGCGGTTAAATACTTGCACGAGAAGAATATTGTCCATCGAGATATAAAACTGGAGAGTACGTTCAAAGTTCCTATCAAACGCTAATGTCTATTTTCCAAATCTCTCCTTGCCTTCACCCTCCCTCTTCACCCTTCTTCTCCACCCGGTCTCTTCCCCCCTTTCCCCGCCACCATCATGCTGGCAACGGAAGGATATGCCGCTGAACGTGTTTGCTAGATGTCTTGGTCAATTTGACACCCCCTGAGCTAGCAGCGGCTGTCGACTGGACAACATTTCCGACGTCTGTCATCACATTAGCGGACTTGGGCTTGTCTCGGCGAATCACAGACGACGAAAAGCTAGAGACTCGCTGCGGCTCTGATGATTATGCTGCGCCAGAGGTGATTATGGGTCAGCCGTACGATGGCCGAGCAACCGACGCCTGGTCACTGGGTGTGCTTCTCTATGCCCTTTTGGAATCTCGTCTACCCTTTGATCCCCATCCTGGTATGAGTGATGCGCACCGAATGCGTAGCCGAACCAGTCACCGGATTGCCAGAGTCGAGTGGCGCTGGGTGGAATTCGGGGGCGAGGACGGGGACCACGAAGCCAGCGAAGCCAAGTTCAAGGAACAAGGACTTCTTGGTGCCATGGAAATCACCGAGGGCCTTCTCAAACGCGCCCGAAGTCGCTGGACCGTCGACAAAGTTGCCAATCATCCATGGGTCTGCGATGCCATTCATGTCGAGGGCGGGATTCGATTCCGAGATGAAGATGACGGGGAGGAGATCTGAACAAATGCTACGCAACCCCTTTTCCTGCTGTGCATCTCTTCCAACGAAAAACACGACCTCTTTGCAAACGTTTTTGTTTTCTTGTTTGTCGGTTGCTGCAATATTATTGCAAGGTGTGGTTTATGATTTTGTGCGCCGAGGCCCGTTTTCCCTATATTGTGCTCTTGGTTTCTTTGTTCTTTCAATATTTTTTTGACTCAAGTTCAACTTTCTTTGTTGTCTTTATTTTTGCATATCATGTCTCGAAACTCCAATTGCTTTCAATGCACACTTTCGGTGCACGGCCAAGAGAGCCAAATACGTCATGTTCCTGGCTGCTTTTTATACCCAGTATATTTTAGTATCATTTGATACCATATCGTCATTATCATCATGGTCTTCCTTCGCTTTGGCTTGACAATTCTGTTCTCGCTCGTTTTCTCAATCGCTCCGTTTTCCCTTGCGTTTGCTCGGTGTACGATTTTGTTGCGTCCAAAATTAAAAATACGGAGAAAGAAAGGAAAAGAAAAAGGTAAAAAAAAGGTAAAAAGCAAAAATAAAAACAAAATACTAGTAAATAAAAGAGTCTTAGTCGTCTGTCTCGTGGCGTCTACCCACTATCGTGGAATATGCGAGAGAAAGTAACAGACGACCGACACCACACGAAACAATCGGCGGGTAGCGCGAGAGATGAACTTGGGACTAGAAATGGCCGTGACGACGCGCCCTGACAGACAGACATGAGAACCGTGGACGCACAAATACAAGCAGAGCGTGAAACGGTCTGGCCGCAAAGACGACCAGATCAGCCATCGATGGGAACGGGTGCCTGCTTCACGGGGGTTGTGGTATACATTCTTCTTCATCATTATCATCATTCGTGGGGACTTGTGCGAACTGCTCTCACATCGGAGGACAGCGTCATTTTTTTTCTACAAGCCTTTTCAATATACAAAGGACTTTTGTGGTGCATGGGTGGGCGTGATTTTGGACAGCCTAGGTAATGAAATGGCATGTCACGTCTTTCAGCGGGTATTATGGTGACTGTAAATACGTAACTGGGCGATGCGTAGAAGGGACGATTCATTAGGTTTTTTATTAAACTATTTTTTCTTTTTCTTTTCTTTTTCTTTTTCTTTTTCTTTTTCTTTTTCTTTTTCTTTTTCTTTTTCTTTTTTCTTTTCTCTTTTCTCTTTTCTCTTTTCTCTTTTCTCTTTCTCTTTCTTCTTTCTTCTTTCTTCTTCTTCTTTCTTTCTTTCTTTTATTTGTTTTTATTTTAATTTAGTTACTATTATTACTACCT